>CM038142.1:230199823-230419068 GCA_021437245.1 Aegilops speltoides
TTACTTGAGCAAGAAAATAGTTTATTGAAAGGGATTATAGAGAAAGGTGTCTACAAGAGCCTTGCCGGAAGCAAGAACTTTGAGGAAATTGTTCGCAAGCAAGGAAGACACCGGAAGAATCAAGGAATTGGTTTTGAGCGAAAGTTCAACGCCGAGGGTGTTGAATGGGAAGAAGGTCAATATCCCACTCCAAAGTTTGTTTCTCAAAAGGAGAAGTATGATCCTACTTCTTCCAATGTGGAACAAGCTCAAGATGACCTTCCACCACAAGACCACAAGCTAAAAGGCAAGGACAAGCTTCAAGAGGAGATTGATGCATTCATTGAAGCACCCAAGGCCATGGTCAAGTGGGTTCCCAAGGAAACTTCAAGTTCTACTTCGACAAGCTCAACTACTACCCCAAGGATTCCCATCAAGATGATGTGGATCCCGAAGAAGAAGAACTAGAGAGTTCTTGAGGGTGACTCCGCCAACAAACTTCACTCACACTCATTTTGGCAAGAACTTGTGCAATCAACTTCCACATCTTGCACTAGTTCATGGAGTCACAAACCCTCTTGTTGGTAAGTCAAGGGACAAGGTAATCATTGCTTTCATGGACATCATCTATTGTGTACTTCAATCTATGTCCATGGATATCCTTGTTTGTTCCTTGTGGGACTAACCCATGTAGGTATTGAAAGTGCCCGAATCCAAAGGATTGCTCCCAACTCTTGGTGATCTTCATCAACATTGAGCATCCACATCTTCAACATCTACATGAAGTCTTCAACGACAACCCAAGGTTAGTTTGACCCTTTAAAAGGGGTTCTCACATCAAGGGGGAGCTTTGCTCTAAAGAATTGAGCTAAAGCATCTTCAAATGATGTGAACACATTAATGCTTTATGGAAAAGTGGTAACCCCACTTGTGCCTAAACGATGAGTATGACCTATGATCAAATGTTCTCATTTGACTCCTAAGTCAATATACTCATATATAGATGACCTAGTCATCGCCAAATTGTGTGCTAGTTGCTAGAGTTTTGTTTGTGCATGTTTGACACATATTTCATTTGCTATCTTATTGTGTGAGCATGTTGGATGCATGATTTTATCCATTCGAGGACATCCATTTGTTGCTTAGTTTTTTGGATTTTTCTTTTTGACCAAATGGATGGACAAGAATGCCTAAGTTCCTCCCTAGCTATCTATGCTTTCTTGTCTCAAATTCTATTCATGCTTATATCACAAACTTTGATCAAGTCTTTTTGGACAGACCGAGTGAGGAGCACTCGAGCCACCGATCCGTCAAAAGCTTAAATTCCAAAACCTTCTAAGTACTTTCGGTCAAACCAATATACTCAAATTGGACAGACCAAATTACTTGGATTGATCTTAGTTTTCACCTCGGTGAAACCGAAGTTGTAAATTTCGGCGTGATCAAGTGAGTAATCGCTGCGCTAACCATCTCGGTCCCACCGAAGTTTTCAAACTCGGTCCCACCGACACCGAAGGGTATATATACCCGAGGGCAGCGCGCGTTGATTATTCCTTCAAAACGCCTCGCCCCCAAACCCTTCGCTGCCGTCGCCGTGGTCTCCGGATCGTCTCCGCCGTCGCCTGTGCGCCCTCACCGCGGGTCTCCATCGCCGTCAACGGTCAATCTCATCGCGTCGTTGCCGCCGTAGTGAAACTTCACCAAGTTGGGTGAGTTTCATCCCTCTCGTGCTTCAACCTCTGATTCAATGCATGATAGGTTTTGCCTAGTTTCTTGCCAAGTTTGAAATCTTCCTATCCAGCAGATTAGATCTTAGAACAAAATTCGAGTAAAAATTTTAGGGTTAGGTTTCCGCCGAACACATCTCGGTGTGACCGATTCTACATTCTCGGATCGACCGATTTGGCCATCGCCATTGCCTTTGCACTTTTCGGTTCAACCGAAGTTGTGCAAATCGGTAAGACCGAAATGAGGATTTAGTGAAACCCTAGTGCTCTCGGCGGATCAAACCCATTTCGGTCCAACCGAAAGTGGTGTGAATGGTTCTGTTTAGGCACTTCGGATTCACCGAATTTTAGACTCGGTCAGACCGAAATGTATTCTGTGAAAACCTAAAACTGAAGTTTGAACTCATTCATTTTGCAAAATCTTCTGCAGTTTGTGATAACTCTTCTATTCTGCCTATACCTATTCTATTCACAGGTTGTCAGTCATGTCTGATGCAAGTGACAGCCAGAACAGGTCTGAATCACCAGTTGAGATTCCAGAGGCAGTCACAAGTCCTGAAGCAAGCAGTTTTTCTGATGATGGAGAGAGGAGCACCCCAAGTGGTTTGCCTCCTCATCGCCACGGGGCTGGAAGAAGAGGAATTCGATGAGGAGGATTCGACTTTGTTGCTTGAGGAGGAGATTACATCCAAGCCTAAGAGGAAAGTGGTTGCCAAGGACTATCAAGGGCAACATACAAAGAAAGGCACCAAAGAAAGTGAAGAAGTCCACAGCTTGCAAAGAAGCTGAGCATGGAAGAAGAAACCTCCAAGAAGATAAAGAAAACTTCCAAGAGGAAGAGGTTAGTTCATGATGAAGCTGATGATGATTCTGATGAGGAAGCACCCCAGCCTCCTCAGAAGCCCAAGTTGATGGGAGATGCCATCAGGGCAGGAGCACCTACCAAATCTAAGCCATCAGCTCCAAAGAAAGGCAGCTCAAGCCAAAGCTGCTGCCAAGCCAAAGAAAACAGTGAGAAATATTCCTGCTTGAGAGAAGAAGAAGGACAATGTGCCCCAAATGAATCGATGAAGAGGCACATGTATTGTCAAGCTCGAGATGAAACTGCCAGTTCATAATGATGCTCATCCTCGAGCTGAAAATATGAAGGAAAGGAAGGACAAAGGTCTCGTGCTATGGAGGCAAGTTGATCCATATGCCACCGGAGAAGGACAGCTGTTGACTCAAGGTTCCACACCGAGAGCAACAAGATTTCTATGAGATGTGCTCATGGACAAGAAGCCCATTGTTGCTGACACTAGGTATGTTGACTGGAAATACATCGACAGTGAAGAGCACAGAGACTACTTCCCACATGTGCATGAGAGCTTCACTGCATGTGGAGTTGCAGAGTTCGTTGGTCGGTCGATCGACCGAATGATGAGATGATCATGCAGTTCTATGCCACACACATTTCTATCCAGATGGCAGAATTGTATGGATGACTGAAGGCTAGATTCTCTTCAACAGTTGAAGAGTGGGCTGAACTGCTAAATGCTCCAGCATCAAGAGATGATGATGTTGATGTTTATGGCATTCCAAAGAAGAATCACGAGTCTATGAGGAACATGTACAATGAGGTACCAGACAAGGATGTTGAGATATGGAAGCTTGGATCAGTATATCATCTTCAGGCAGGTCTCCCAACCACTAACACCATTCTGAGGCATACTTTGATGCCCAAGTCAGGAGACCATCGCATGATAAGAGGCTATTCTATCAACATGCTGCATATTCTGGATCAGAAGACACCTTTTAAGGTGATGGACCTGATAGTAGAGACTATCAAGAGGACAGCAGCAGACCAGAAGAGGTCATGTGGGTTTGCCCCGCACATTCAGATGCTCATCAATGCCAAGTTTGGCACGGGCACCTACTTGTTGGATAGACCCCACTTGCCACTGCAGCCTGAACATGAAGATAATGAAGTTGTGATGACTGAGGATGCTCCCACATCTGTTGAAGGACACGCTAAGTCTGAAGCTGCCAAACAAGCTAAAGTGAGAAGGAAGCAAGAAGAGCAAAGAAAGCCCAAGAGCGTTGGAGAACAACTTCTTGAAGCTACCCAGAGGATTGAACTACGCTGCCAAAGATAGTGCAGTCTCGGGAGAGTCTTGAGAGGATAGTTGAAGACAAGTTCCATGCTCGGATGTCAAGTCGATCAAGTGCAGTCACCGTCCAACAAGCTTGAGGCGGACATCGAGGAAGCGAAGAGGGAGAAGGCAGAGCTCATGAAGGAGATGGAAGATGATCTAGTCCAGATGACTATGAGCAGCCTCACATAAGGCCCACAAAGCCCAGATCAGCTGGTATTCCAAAGGATGATCCTGTGGCTACTACATCAAGACCTCCCACAGCTCCATCGGTTCCAGCTCCAGCTCCAAAGTCTCACTCCTCCAGCTCCACAGACCTCAGCAGGCCTTTGCAGATGCAGCTATCTCCACTCCATCGACCCGCACAGAGCCGCCAACAGAGTCCCTAGTGACGCTTAGCTCTATACCTTTCGAACTTTTGGTAACTTGTTGCCAAAGGGGATAAATTGTATAGATCATAGGACTTGAGAGAGAGTGCTCGTTTTTGCTCTTTCGCTTTGCGGTTTTCCTTGAGATACTTTTGAGTTTTCCGAGACATTTCGTGTGTTTGATACTACGCTTGCTCTATCTTTGATGAGTGCTTGATCATACTATGCTTAATGTGTGCCTAATGCTTATCATATTCTATCCATATCTTGTATGATCATTTACTCATGTCTTGGTGATTGGGTGCATGCTATTCATTCTTATCATTTTGTGCGCTCCACCAAGATGTATGTGACATGGAAGAGTGACCCATGATCCTAATCGATTGTGAATTTGCATTCAAACGCAAATCTTAAATAATGCACAAATCTAGGGGGAGCTCTTGCTTATCACATACTTCTCAAAGCTTATTTATATTATTCATTGATTATATCTCTTGTCGAAGCTTTGATCTATATGTTGTCATCAATTACCAAAAGGGGAGATTGAAAGTGCAACTAATCCCGGGTGGTTTTGGTAATTAATAACAACATATATATCATTGAACTAATTGTTTCTTGAGAATATTTCAGAAAGTTCAAGGATATGGGTATGGCTATGACCGATGATGTGGACCCCTCAAAATGCTAAGGAAAACATTGGCAAAAGCTCAAGACTCCATTTTTGGTTTAGTGATCCAAGATCACATTGAGTCCATAGGAAAGCCAATACTATTAAAAGGGATGAGGTTATGATGATGATCTGTTGCTCAAAAGTGCTTAGTGATTTATCTCTCAAACTATCAGCAATATTTCATTCCAACATATACTCATAAGTAATCTCGGTCCCACCGATTCCATAAACTCACCACACCAAGATGAACCACCTCACCATATACCCAAACCCTAGAAATTTCGGATTTTCCGATTCCAAACTCGGTCATACGAAACTAGTGTTGCCAACCATCAGAACATTCAGACTCAAATCGGTGTCACCGAGATGAGAAAGTCGGTCCCACCGGAATGGCAAACCCTAGTCTTTGGAAGAATCGGACTAACCGAGATTGTATTTTCGGTCCCACGAAAATCCCAACGCTCACAAGATTTGAACTTTCGGTCTCACCGAGTTGTCAACTTCGGTCTGACCGAGATTGGTCAAATGTGTGTAACAGTTGGATTTTGTGTGGAGGCTATAAATACCCCTCCACCTCCTCTTCATTCGTTGGGAGAGCCATCAGAAAGAACTACCACTCCTACCTTACATTTCGAGAAGAAAACTACCTACCCTTGTGTTGAGATCAAGTTGCTCCACTCCCACCATATGAAACTTGATTTCTAGCCTTCCCAAGTTGCTTTCCACTCAATCCCTTCTTCCACCACAGCCAAATCAGTGAGGAGAGTTGAGTGTTGGGGAGATTATCATTTGAAGCACAAGAGCAAGGAGTTCATCATCACCAACACCATCTATTACCTTTTGGAGGTGGTGCCTCCTAGATTGGTTAGGTGTCGCTTGGGAGCCTCCGTCAAGATGTGGAGTTGAACCAAGAAGTTTGTAAGGGCAAGGAGATCGCCTACTTCGTGAAGATCTACCCGAGTAAGGCTAGTCCTCCGTGGACGAGGCCATGATGGCATAGACAAGGTTGCTTCTTCGTGGACCCTTCGTGGGTGGAGCCCTCCGTGGACTCTCGCAGCCGTTACCCTCCGTGGGTTGAAGTCTCCATCAACGTGGATTGACGATAGCACCACCTATCGGAACCACGAGAAAAATCTCCGTGTCTCCAAATTGCGTTTGCTCTTCTCCACCTCTTATTTACTACATGTGCAATTTACTTTCCGCTGCCACTACTCTAGAATTGCATGTGTAGGGTGATACTTGACTTGCTCATCATTGTGAACTTGCTAAAAACTTGTCTTAATCAAAAGGTTAAACTTTTAAGTTGTCAAGTAGTCTAATCACCCCCCCTCTAGACATACTTCCGATCCTACAACGTAGCAACACCTGAGGAAAACTCAGAAGACTGCATGAGGCACAAGGCATGACTACCGAGTCCGAGAACCCCTAGGGTAGGATGAGTCGTGTACCCCCCTATGCGCAGACGAGTCCGTACGATAGTTCGAATAGAACCATGATTGTGTGTTGCTTGTTTTTATTTGTTTGTGTTTTGATATAGGTCGCACTTTTGCCCTAGGCGACAAGCATGCGACTATATCACCTTCCTCACCTTGTTTCTTTTGTTTGGCCCTCTTTGCACATGTTTGTTTGCACTAGCACTATAGAATCCCCTTTAGGCATTCCCCTCCTCTATACTACCTCTCCCTCTCATCTCTCCCCTCAACTGAAGGCTAGCAAGACAAGATACACCAAGGATTCTACTTTGGCAACCAACAAGCACTGAAGACTTTTGCTACGACCTCCTCGACCAAGTACAACCCCGTATGTTTACACCTCAAGACTAGAACCCTATCCCTAGACCCTACAGGACTTCACGGGATACCCCAGCTCGAATCCTTAACCATGAGCTTAACCTACGGAATTGCAAGAGAACCTGTTAAGCCTCTGTAACCTTGCTTATCACTGGGATCATTATGGAACTAGTGGACATAGTGAACGAGCACATTATCATCCTAAGATAGCACCAAAACTGATGATGCCATAGGGAAGACCAATTTTAGGATATAGGAACAGAGGACAAATGACTTGATGAGTTTATATCAGTGACCTTGAGGAATTATTTGAGACTCTTCAGAGGACTATAAGGCTTTCATGTTGGTAGATGAACTTGGTGGGATCATGATTATAGAGTAGCATAGCTTTCATTACCCCTGAGTAAATTGGATTTAGTAGGATAATTGTAAGTATTTGGATTTAACTTAGCCATGGGATATTGATAGGAGACAGTTGATATTACGTAAATGACTTGGGGAAACATGTAGGAATTCTCGTTGGACAAGAGATTTGGATTTAAGTAGGTGATTCTAGTTGAACATAGATGCTGAGTATGTCTACATGGTTTGGAGTAAATTGTATTTAGACTGATGATCTCGATCATGATACCATGTTTCTCGGTGGACGATAAACTAGGAGATTGGACTAATTGTCGGAGTTTATTTAGGGTTCTATATAAGCTTGACCTTGGAGTTTACTTGACCATGATAATGGAAATTGGTGGACTAACTATAGTAAGGTAGCCTTCCCAGTATTTGTGGATTATAGGATATTAGGAGATCGTGTGGAACACCGTAGAGACTGGATTTGAAGAACTACTGGATCATGTAATGATTGTTGTAGTTAATGGGTTGTTGGAGTTGATTCATAGGAAGGAAACAAGATCTTGGAGTGGCTTACGACGTGTTTCCTTAGGATAGAGATGCTTTATCTTAGACCTTGGAAGAACAGGCTGAGCACTTGGATTGTAACGTTCTAACTTAGCAGCTTATTTGTTCTACCTATGGATTTTTAGGGGTAGACATACATATGAGTTTGGGGATCGTAGACGTATATGATTTTGTTAGACCTCCTCTTGGCGAGTCATGAGGATATGAATCACATGAGTGATGATTGGACTTGACCTATACGAAATGATGCTATCAGTGATATGATGTGATTTGTTTAAAGGACTAGATAGACTATTGGCATCTCAGAAACCGTGCTTAAAGATAAGATGATAAATGTTCACTTGCACACTAGAATCCTTGAAACCCTTAAGCCCTACCAAGCTACAACATGGTCGGATCAGGACCTTAGGGCCTTGACACTAGATCTAGAACCACCTTAGCCCACACTCAATAAGACCACCGCAAATTCCCCAGCCTACTCTATGCACCCCATGAACAAAGTCTTCATGGAGTGCTTATACAAGATAGTTGTCATCATCATTTGGTGACCTACTTGTTCACCCGAAGACGAAAGAAGAGCCGTTCAGCTAGTCCAGGAACATCTGAAGACCGCCATGTCAAGGAAGAAGAACTGCACCAACCACCATCGTCAAAGAAGTAAACCTCCGCGTCGAAGACTAGGTGTATCTACGGGCCACTTCTCTCTAAGGAACCAAGCATTTCCATGACAAGGAGACCCACACCAAGATTCATCGGCCCCCTTCGAGATCACTCCAAGATGTAACAACCCCCTCTGAGATCACTATGAGACGAAGAGAAGACAGTTACCAACTGGAGTTGCCACCAGAGCTACCTGATGTGCACAACGCTTTCCATGCATCACAACCCCGGAAGTGTTTACAACTTCCTAACTTGCCCGGTCTCTACAAACACATTAACCACCGAGCCATCGACCCCTAGCCCAACCTAACCTACCACAAGCTACCCATTAGCAACCTGGATCAAGAAGAGCGTCATACACGAAGAGACATCATCAAGTACTTCATGCTCAATGGAGCACTACACGGAAGCAGAAGCAACATGAGGACTTGAAGACTACCCAAGATCCAAGTTTCTGTATCCCTTTCCGCGCCTAGTTTGGGAATCTCGGGGACGAGATTCTTGTAAGGGGGGTAGGTCTGTCACACCTTGATTTTCATGGCACAACACTTAAGATGATAAATCATGATAAAATGTGGTTTGACAAAAACTTTTGAGTGTTTTGGACTTTGCCTTGATTGGATTTTGTCTGTTGTTTGCAAGTGCTCTAAAAATAAAATAAATCCTCCAACTCTTATACTCCTTCTCCTTGATCCAAAACTTCTGCCCAGTGATCATACCATGTGTATAGTACAATATAGAATTTTCTTGCAAAAATAATTTGGCCAAATAGTATTTTCAAAAATTAGTTTTTCAAAAACCCCTGAGTTGAGGTTTGCACTGCAAGTACTTGATTTGGGGTATGAAAAATCTTTCCAAAAATATATTTGACTCCTATTAGATATAGGATACCCATAAACCACAAAAATATAATTTTAAAAGTTATTTTCCTATTTTATTTAAAAGCTTTTTCTTAAGGCCAGAAATGGTCTTTATAGGGAAAAATTATTTTATTGTTTCAAAAATATTTGACAAAAACCTAGAGAAACTCAGTGGTATATAAGAGTTTCAACACATGGTCATGTTCAAAATATTGGTCAAATCCCTCAAAAACCCTTTCTGGATATTTGAAGCTTTTGAAAGATTTTCAAAGGAAATATTCTCCAAAAATTCCAAGAAAATTCTATCATGTCACGTATGACATGCTTGATGATCTTGACAAGTATCATGTCATGGAGAATAGTATAACTCCATGAAATACCCTCAAAACCATTTCTGTCCATTTTGAAGTTTGAGCAACTTTACATTGCCAAACATGTCCAAATGTTCGCAAACCTTGTGAACATGCTCAAATGGTCTAATAATTCATCTAGACCAAATGGCACAAGTTGGAGAACAAGTTAACTTGATCAAAGTGCCCCAAAACCCTTCCTGTCCAGAAACAAATTTGAACAACTCTACATTGGCAACTTTCTCCTTTTGATCTCAACTTTTGTGGACATGTTCAGAGCTTCAAATGATGAAACTAAATCAAGTGGTGCATCAAGGAGAATAGGTTTGCATGACTAAATCTTGGGAAGTCCATTTCTGTTGATTTCTAGGGTTTACAAAAGTTGCATTGGCCACTTTGCCCAAATGGACTCAATATTGGTGGAACCTATTATTTTATCATACCATTTGACCCTGTCAAGCCTCATGACAAGAGGAGTTCATATTCTTGCCCAATCCAGCAACAAACACCTTCTGCCATTTTACTAAAACCCCTGTTTTGACCACTTCCACTCTTCTCCATGGCCTCAACTTTTTACCACAGCCCCTCAGAGTCCCCTTGCACCTCCAGTAACTCTTCTCTAGCCACAAATCAATGATTGAAGGGTGAAACATCCTCATTTACCCCTCTGGACAGCCCCTTTCCCTCTCTCTGTCAACCCCACTCCTCTCCTACTGGCTCTCAAGGGCATCCAATGCCTCTCCACACTTCTTTACTACCCCCAGCACTACCAGACATTAGTGGCCGCGCCCACTTTGCCAAAACAATGGCCATGCCGGCCAAAGACGCGCTCTGGAGCACGCTACAGTGCGCCCTAGCACTGTAGCCGCTCTCTGCCCGAGCCACCGGACCACCTAGGGCCTCCCCCTCATGTCCCCGAGGTCGCCTCGACGTCCAGTACACAGCATGCTGTCGGCCCCCTTCTTCCTCTCTCTCTCATGCCCCTGCTGGCACGCGGACCATGGCCGCCCAAGAGCTCCAATGGGCATGATCACAAGCGCGCTGCCCTGACGCTCCCCCGCTCCTTTTCTCCCTTCCCCTGGCCGTAGACCACGCCCAGAAAGACCCCGACTCGAAGCCAAGCTCTCCCGTGGCCTCCAGCGATGGCTACGACCTCGCCAGCGCACGACCCCGCTGTGCACCTCGCCCCCTTCTATTTAAGGCCACCCCCGAGCCTCCTCTCTACTCCTTTGCCTCTCTCTCCCTCCTAGAGACCTCCTGGACCAACTCACTCCTCTCCCCGCGCCCTCCATAGCCCTCCATGGCCGGAGAGCCGCCGCCATCCTCCACCTAAATTCAGCCGAGCCCGAGCTCTTCTCCCTCTCCTCTCTCCACCAGCAGGCTCTCCTGAGCAAGGCGGAGCTCCCATGCTCTTTCCCTCGTCCGAGGACGCACCATAGCGCCATGCCCAATCTCGCCCGACGCCACCGTCCGCCGGCATCCAAGCCGCCGTCGCCTCGACCATCCCCGGCAGCCATGGCATACATGAATGGATCCGGCGCTCGACGCCGAGCTCATCCATAGCCAGAGCGTCGCCGGAGGTGCTCCGTAGCGCCGACAGTCGTCATCGGGGATTTCTGCTCCCTCGGCCAGGCGAGCGCGCGGGAGGAAGACGAAGGCGATGACCTGCAGGCGGGCCCCGCTCGTCAGTGGCCCAGCCACCGGGCCACGCTGGCAAGTGGAGACGGGCCCGGCGGAATACGCCTTCGACGTCGCTTTGTCGTCCAAGGTGGCCGAGCATTGGGCCGCCCACGGCTATCTCGCCGGTCTTGCAGGATAAGGGTAATGCCTTATATTTTTTTATTCTTTTCGGTGGAGTTTCTAAAATCCATAAATAATTCAAATTAACTCCAAATTTGATGATTCAAATTTCTAGTAGTTTCTAAAATCATTCCCTACCACATGGTGCTATTGTCACATTTTTACAAAAGCATTTCCTTCACAAATCTTTATCATATCCTATTTTTCCTATTTCTGTGATAAACTTTAGAAAATCACAGAGAGCCCATTTGTGATCCAAATTCCATGATTCAAAATCCTATATGTCTATAAGTTCAAAACTTAGTTTTTGAACATTTTTACTAATACTTTCTGTGTCACCTCAAATAATGGTCTATTTCTTTATATATAGCCAACTTTGCAAATCCATAGGAAAATCATCTCAACTCCAAATCCAGTGAAACCAATTCCTAGTGCTTCTAAAATCATCCTTTGTTAAATGGGTGCCTTTTCTCATTTTTCAAAAATATATTTCTGTACACCACTTGCAAATCCATAAACCCCTTGATTCCATCATATCGAAATGTTTAGGAATATCCATTGATCCACTTCCAATGAAATCACGTTGGTCATTCCTCATATGACCATAGGTATCCAATAAAAGTCAACTTCATATTTTTAGAGCACTTTTATTTCCTGCCTTGTTGTGTTGCTTATTATGGTTGCTTTCGATGATAGTTGACGAAGTAGACGAAATGCTCGGAGTTGTACCAGAGATATTTGAAGAACTCGAAGACTTTGTTAAAACAGGCAAGCAGCCCTTTGACCATGTCTATGAAACCCTTTTTATGCATGTCATATAGCACCATATTGTTGTTGCAACGGAATCATGATGGGGTGGTAACCACTTTGATGGTTTGCCACCGTACTTCCTCGTTGATACTTGCATTGTGCATGACCCTACCTTATTATGAGGGTTATGCCGGTGGGAGTAGACAGGATGCTAAAGTAGATGCTACGCAAAAGGGACGGGAATATGCATGGTGAAGGAGACTAAGTATTTTCAAAAGAATTTTCGAAAACCCCATCGAGTGCCACTTATGCCCGGGGGAGATGATGAGTTGGGTAGCCACTTGATGACGAACTGGTTTACCGAGGCAAGTGTGTGTTGTTTTCAAAACGGATTGGTTCAAGTTGCGACCGTTATTCCAATCTTACATGCGCAACCACTCTACCCTTATATGGGAAAGGGCATTATAGATTACCTAGACCGATACTAGCTTGGAGCCCGCATTACTAGTGATGGGAGAGTTGTTGGTGCGCTCTCTCGGGACGGGGTCGTGCCAGGTAGGGCGGCCATGACTGTTTTCACAGGGCACCAAACACACCGTTGGTACCCCGTGCTTGTGGTATGTGATGAATATGGGAGCGAGGCTCCACAACTTTATGATGTGAAATGTTAGGCACGGGGGTTACTACCAATTGAGTGGACTCCATGTTAGTGTCGTCTAGGGAAAGGTAGTGATCGGGTGCTTACCCCGGGTACTTGAGGTATCGCGGGTCGTGGATGACACGGAAGTTCCCGAGATCTTGTGAAAGTGTGCAACCTCTGCAGAGTGTAAAACTATTCGAATAGCCGTGTCCACGGTCAAGGACAGTTGGGTAACTGCTCTTGGGCTACGTCCACATGTTTACAAACCAGTGTGTGTTTGGATAAGTGGGAATATCTACTTGGGTCAAGTCAAAGGACTTGACATGATTGAGTTGGCTTGATGCCCACCCTATTTATGTTGATATCTCTAACCTGTCCTCATGGTTACTTGAATTCTCCTGATGCATGTCTTACAAGTTGTTGAACATGTCATTGCACTCAAAACTAGCTTTCTGCAAAAATTTACCTATATCATGCATTGTTGTATCTTGAACCAAAACATGGGTTTCTTGCGAGTACATTCGAAGTACTCATTGGCTTGCCACTGGTTATTTTATTGGCCAGGCTTGAAAGGACAAGATATATTGAAGAGTTCCTTGGTGACGATCGTGCGAGCTAGGATTCTTTCCCAGTCAGAATGCCTGTAGGGTTAAGGCAGATGGCATGGGTCCAAGTTATCGACGAAGATTTCCGCTGCGATGTTATACTCAAGACTCGACCATAATGGTCCTACTTGTGTAATACGGTATGTATGGATGTAAGACTCTTGTTATTCAGCTTCTATGTGTTCAGTGAGCATTGATCCCTGGGATCACTATACACGTGCATTCGGTGATCACGACTTATGAGTCGGGGTCCCCACACTCACTAGCGTTCCGCGCATGTGGCTGCTCCACCTACCGACGGCTTCTGTGACCTCCTGGGGGGAGCTGCGCGACCTCTTCCTCGCCCATTACGCTGCGCCAATGCCCCCGGTCGTCGCAGCTCTCCTAGGCGGCTCACAAGCGCCACCTTCGAGCCGCCATGTCAAGCCGTTCACCCGTCAGATTGGCACCGCCTCCAAGCGCCGAGAAGCCCCCCGGGCTGGGTGGCGCCCGAGGCCGAGTTGACCTTCAACTTGGACGATGACCCCTCCAACCCTGCCGGTTCGGGTGCGCTTCCGATGCTGTGCACCACCACCATCTGCCAAGTGGCCGTCACCTGGACCCTTATTGACGGTGGTGCCGGCCTCAACGTGCTCTCTGTGGAGGCCTTTAGCCTCCTCCACGTGCCACTAGAGTGGCTTCAGCCCAGCAGGCCTTTCTTGGGTGTCGGAGTCGGTTCCACCGCCTCCTTGGGACAGATTCGCCTCCCGGTGACCTTCGGCACCTTCGACAACTTCCGCACAGAGCTGATGGACTTCGACATCGCCCCCATCGGCCTTCCCTACAACGCCATCCTTGGTTACCCGGCCTTGGCCCGGTTCATGGCAGCAACTCATCTAACGTACAACCTCATGAAGATGCCCGGGAGCAGCGGTGTCCTTACCGTGCCAGGAGACACAAGAGATGCACTACAGGCGCTCAAGCTTGCTGTCAAGACGGCCGCGGTGGCACAGCCCGCCAGCACTGACGCCCTCGAGCCCAAGGAGGCTGCGCCGGCAAAGAAGAAGCAGCTATTCACCCAAGACAAGGCGGAAACCAAGCAGTTACCAGTCGACGAGTTTGGATCCACTGCCACCTTCACCATAGGTGCCAACCTCGAACCCGAGCAGGAGGAGGCCTTGGTGAAGTTCCTGCGCGCGAAAAAGAAGGTGTTCGGATGGGAACCTGATCAGCTAGCTAGGGTCCCGAGGGGTGTGATTGAGCATCACCTCAACGTGTGCCCCAACGTGTTCCCCATGAAGCAGAAGGCGTGGCGGAGTCCACTGAGAAACAAGCTTTCATTGTCCAAGAGACCCGCAAGCTCGAGGCAGCAGGGGTTATTCGCGAGGTCCGCTACCCAGATTGGTTGGCTAACCCGGTTGTCGTGCCGAAAAAGGGAGGAAAGGAATGGATGTGTGTCGACTTCACCAACCTCAACAAGGCCTGCCCGCAGGATCCATTTCTGCACCCTCGCATCGACCAGATCATCGACTCCACCGTTGAGTGTGACCTGGTGTGCTTCCTGGATGCCTTCTCGGGCTATCCCCAAATCAAGATGGGGTAGAATACGTGGAAAAAACGGCTTTCCTGACCCCGTGTGGAGTGTACTGCTATACATGCATGCTGTTTGGTTGCGCAACGTAGGCGCGATCTTTCAGCGGCTAATGCACATCTCCTTGGGCCGACAACTCGCGAGGAACGCTGAGGCTTACGTCGATGACATTGTGGTGAAGTCTCGGGAGGCAAAAACCCTGATACAGGACTTGGAAGAAACCTTTGCGAGCCTCAATGAAGTGGACCTGCGGCTCAACCCGGAGAAGTCTGTGTTTGGAGTCCCCTCGAGCAAGCTCCTGGGCTTCCTCGTGTCCCACGGGGGCATCGAGGCCAACCCGGAGAAGGTCAAAGCAGTCGAAGACATGTGCCCGCCGAAGACCCTCAGAGAAATGCAGAAGCTCACCGGGCGTGTAACCGCGCTAGGACGCTTCATCTCCAAGCTGGGGGAACGAGCACTACCCTTCTTCAAGCTGATGAAGAAGAAGGGCCCCTTCGAATGTACTTGGGGGAACGAGCACTACCCTTCTTACCAGCCCTCCGGTGATGGTAGCTTGGCGTCCATGGGAGCCCTTGGTGCTCTACCTCGCAGCCACCCCCTACTCCGCCAGCGCAGCCCTGGTGGCAGTTAGGGAGGAGCGTCGGACCAAGTCCGCAGCAACCGTCTGGGCCGAAGCAAAGCAAAGCCAAGAAAGCCTCACGAAGACTGCGACCGCAGCCAAAAAGGATCAGCTGCAACGGGGGAGCGCACCCGGAGCAGAAGAGGCCTCTCCAAGTGATCGAGCGTTGGGGGCTCTGTCATTTCAGGAGGCGCCCCAACCTCCGGAGGACGCAAGCAGCGCCAGCACCCTCAACCTCATCGAGCATCCCGTGTACTTTGTCAGCACGGTCCTACGGGACGCAAGGGAGCGGTACCCCATGCCTCAAAAACTCCTCCTCGCGCTATTGGTAGCCTCACGCAAGCTGCGGCAATTCTTCCAGGGCCATCCCATCAAGGTCGCCTCAGCATACCCCTTGGAAAGGGTACTTAGGAGCCCCAACTCGGCTGCAAGAGTCGCTAAATGGAACATCAAACTGCAAGCGTTTCAACTAGAATTCAGCACAACCAGAGTCATCAAGGGAGCCGCACTAGAAGATTTTGTGGCAGACTGGGCAGAGACACCGGGCCTCGAGGCAGGCGAGGACTGATCACTTTCCCTGGGAAGCGAGGTACCGGACAGCTGGGTCATGTACTTCGACGGGGCATTGTCCCGGCATGGCGCGGGGGCCGGCGCAGTGCTCGTATCTCCTACTCAGGACAAGCTCTACTACGTCGTACAACTCTGTTTCCAGCTCGGAGAGAAGGTCTCCAACAAGATAGCAGAGTACGAAGGCCTGATAGTAGGCCTGAAAGCCGCAGTCACCTTGGGGGTAAAGCGCCTCATCATCAAGGGCGATTCGCAACTTCTCGTCAACTTATCCAACAAGATATATGAGCCGAAGGACGAGCACATGGAAGCCTACCTCGCGGAGGTTCGCAGGATGGAGAAACAGTTCTGGGGGCTGGAATTGCAGCATGTGCCTCGCGGCACCAATCAAGAGGCCGATGACATCGCCAATAGGGCTTCCAGGTGGCTGCCTCAGGAGCATGGCATCTTCGAGGAGCGACTCTTAAAGCCCTCGGCGGCACCATCCCTGTCAAGCATGGCGCAACCTCGTGAGGAGCTCCCTCAGCCGCCTACCTCAGGAGCCCAAACCCGTGGCCTAGCCTCAGGGGCACGCCTGCTCCTAGCATTGGAGCCTCAGGAATGACGTTGGATCGCAGGGCTCAAGAACTACTTGACGCAAGGGACCCTACTGGAGAAGGAGGAAGACGTGGAGTGTGTTGTGCGGCAGACCACGACCTACTGCATCAAGGATAGGGAGCTCTACGGGAGGCAACCAAATGACGTGTCCCTACGTTGCATTTCCAGAGAGCAAGGGAAGGAGCTATTGGCAGACATTCATGGTGGAGACTGTGGGCATCACTCATCGTCACGAACCCTCGTTGGCAAGGTGTTCCGCAACGGATTCTTCTGGCCCACAGCACTCAGTGACACCGTTGAGCTGGTGAAGGCTTGTGAGGCCTGCCAATTCCACGCCAAACAGATCCAACAGACGGCGGGGGGTCTGCAGACTATACCCCTCTCATGGTCGTTCGCAGTTTGGGGGCTGGACATTCTAGGCCCGTTCCCTTAGGCACCAGGGGGCTATCGCTACATCTACGTCGCCGTGGACTGATGTCTACTACACAACCTTCTTGTTGTAGACGTTGTTGGACCTGCAAGTGCACATGTTTGTAGGACAGTAGCAAATTTCCCTCAAGTGGTAGGATGAAGATGGTCTCTCTCAAGCAACCCTGCAACCAAATAACAAAGAGTCTATTGTGTTCCCAACACACCCAATACAATGGCAAATTTTATAGGTGCACTAGTTCGGTGAAGAGATGGTGATACAAGTGCTATATGGATGGTAGATAAAGGTATTTGTAAACTGAAGATATAAAAACAGCAAGGTAACAAGTGGTAAAAGTAAGCGTAAACGGTATTGCAATGATAGGAAACAAGGCCTAGGGTTCATACTTTCAATAGTGTAAGTTCTCTCAACAATAATAACATACATAGAACATATGATAAGCCCTCAACATGCAACAAAGAGTCACTCCAAAGCCACTAATAGCGGAGAACAAACATAGAGATTATGGTCGGGTACAAAACCACCACAAAGCTATTCTTTCGGATCGATCTGTAAAAGAGTTCGTACTAGAATAACACCTTAAGATACAAATCAACCAAAACCCTAATGTCACCTAGATACTCCATTGTCACCTCAAGTATCCGTGGGCATGATTATACGATATGCTTCACACAATCTCAGATTCATCCAACCAACATAAAAGTACTTCAAAGAGTGCCCCAAAGTTTCTACCGGAGAGTCAAGAACGTGTGCCAACCCCTATGCATAGGTTCCCAAGTGTCAAGAAACCCGCAAGTTGATCACCAAAACATACATCAAGTGGATCAATAGAATAACCCATTGTCACCACGGTTATCCCATGCAAGACATACATCAAGTGTTCATAAAAGACTCAATCCGATAAGATAACTTCAAAGGGGACACTCAATTCATCACAAGAGAGTAGAGGGGGAGAAACATCATCAGATCCAACTACAATAGAAAAGCTCGGGATACTTCAAGATCGTGCCATAGATGGAACACGAGAGAGTACACGAGAGAGAGAGAGAGAGAGAGAGAGAGAGAGAGAGAGATCAAACACATAGCTACTGGTACATACCCTCAGCCCCGAGGGTGAACTACTCCCTCCTCGTCATGGATAGCGCCGGGATGATGAAGATGGCCACCGGTGATGGGATCCCCCTCCGGCAGGGTGCCGGAACAGGGTCCCGATTGGTTTTTGGTGGCTACAGAGGCTTGCGGCGGTGGAACTCCCGATCTATCTTCTGTTCTGGAAGTTTTAGGGTATATTGGTATATATAGGAGGAAGAAATACGTCAGGGCATCCACGAGGGCCCCACGAGGGTGGAGGGCGCGCCCAGGGGGGTGGGCGCGCCCCCCTACCTCGTGCCTTCCTCGTTTCTTTCTTGACGTGGACTCCAAGTCTCCTGGGTTGCTTTCCTGCCAAAAATAACTTCTCCGGTTGATTTTGTTCCGTTTTGATTCCGTCTGATATTCCTTTTCCTCAAAACACTGCAATAGGCATAAAACAGCAAATCTAGGTTGGGCCTCCGGTTATTAGGTTAGTCCCAAAAATATTATAAAAGTGGATAATAAAGCCAAATATTGCCTAAAATAGTAGATAAAGTGGCATGGAGCAACCTAAATTATAGATACGTTGGAGACGTATCAAGCATCCCCAAGCTTAATTCCTGCTCGTCCTCGAATAGGTAAATGATAAAAAAGAATTTTTGATGCGGAGTGATACTTTGGCATAATTTCAATGTAAATCTCCTTAATTGTGATATGAATATCGAGATCCGAAAGATTCAAGACAAAAGTTCATATTGACACAAAAATAATAATACTTCAAGCGTACTAATAAAGCAATCATGTCTTCTCAAAATAGCATGGCAAAACAAAGTTATCCCTACAAAATCATATAGTCTGTCTATGCTCCATCTTCCCCACACAAAATATTTAAATCATGCACAATCCCGATGACTAGCCAAGCAATTGTTTCATACTTTAACATTCTCAAAACTTTTTCGATCTTCACGCAATACATGAGCGTGAGCCATGGATATAGCACTTACAGGTGGAATAGAAGGGTGGTTGTGGAGAAGACAAAAAGAGGGAATATAGTCTCACATCAACTAGGCGTTTGAACGGGCTATGGAGATGCCCATCAATAGATATCAATGTGAGTGAGTAGGGATTGCCATGCAACGGATGCACTAGAGCTATAAGTATGTGAAAGCTCAACAAAAGAAACTAAGTGGGTGTGCATCCAACTCGCTTGCTCACGAAGACCTAGGGCATTTTGGGGAAGCCCATCATTGGAATATACAAGCCAAGTTCTATAATGAAAAATTCCCACTAGTATATGAAAGTGATGAAATGAGAGACTCTCTATCATGAAGATCATGGTGCTACATTGAAGCACAAGTGTGGTAAAAGGATAGTAGCATTGTCCCTTCTCTCTTTTTCTCTCATTTTTTATTTGGGCATTTTCTCTTTTTTTTTATGGCCTCTTTGTTTTCGTCCGGAGTCTCATCCCGACTTGTGGGGGAATCATAAACTCCATCATCCTTTCCTCACTTGGGACAATGCTCTAATAATATGATCATCACACTTTTATTTTTCTTACAACTCAACAATTACAACTCGATACTTAGAACAAAATATGACTATATGAATGCCTCCGGCGGTGTACTGGGATATGCAATGAAACATGAGTGACATGTATGGAAGAATTATGAATGGTGGCTTTTGCCACAAATACGATGTCAACTACATGATCATGCTAGCAATATGACAATGATGGAGCGTGTCATAATAAACGGAACGGTGCAAAGTTGCATGGCAATATATCTCGGAATGGCTATGGAAATGCCATGATAGGTGGGTATGGTGGCTATTTTTGAGGAATATATATGGTGGGTGTATGATACCGGCGAAAAGTGCGCGGTTTTAGAGAGGCTAGCAATGGTGGAAGGATGGGAAAAAGTGCGTATAATCCATGGACTCAACATTAGTCATAAAGAACTCATATAATTATTGCAAAAACCTAGAAGTTATCAAAGCAAAGTATTACGCGCATGCTCCTAGGGGGATAGATTGGTAGGAAAAGACCATCGCTCGTCCCCGACCACCACTCATAAGGAAGACAATCAATAAATAAATCATGCTCCGACTTCATCACATAACGGTTCACCATACGTGCATGCTACGGGAATCACAAACTTCATCACAAGTATTCTTTGAATACACAACTACTTAACTAGCATGACTCTAATATCACCATCTTCATATCTCAAAACAATTATCAAGCATCAAACTTATCTTAGTATTCAACGCACTCAAAAGAAAGTTTCACATATCTTGAACACCAAGTATATTAACATTAAGCGAATTACCATGCTATTAAAGACTCTCAAAATAATCTAAGTGAAGCACATAGAGTATTCTAACAAATTCCAATTCATGTATGGCTCTCTCATTTAATAATTTCAGATCTTGATGCTTTATTCAAACAACAAGCAAAGCTAAAGAAAACTACATTGCAAGGATAGCACAACTCATGTGAACAAGCAAAAACTTAGGCTCAACCGATACTAACCGATAGTTGTTGAAGAAGAAAGGTGGGATGCCTACCGGGGCATCCCCAAGCTTAGATGCTTGAGACTTCTTGAAAAATTATCTTGGGTGCCTTGGGCATCCCTAAGCTTGAGCTTTTGTGTCTCCTTAATTCCTCTCATATCATGGTTTCTCTTTTTATCAAAAGCTTCATTCACAGCAAACTCAACAAGAACTCATGAGATAGGTTGTCACGCCCAATATGAGACTCTATCCTTCTCCGGCCATCTCCATCCTTCTCCGGCGACATCTCCGACGTGCCTCGATTTCCGTGCAAGGTTGACCCCCCTGAAATTTCCACCAAGTCCCGAAATTATTTACATTGTCATGCCATGTTCATCACATCATAACTTGCTGCATACTGCTCCGTTTTGTGCGTGTAATTTGTCAAATTGTTCGCCTCGACGAGTACTTCATTTCATTCCATTGCATCATTTTCATTTGAGCTCATCTTAATGCCCGAAATGCTGTTGGAAGAGTGCATGTTGATGTTAATCTGCTGAAACTGTTATAACTTGATGATTTGTCATTTTTGCCATGTTTGATGTGTGCATCCTATGAGGTTGATGTCTACATGTGTTTTGAACTATTGTATGCCATCTTTCCATAGGTGCAATCCATGTATTTTTGTGACTTGTGTACTGAGTGCATAGAACTTGTTAAGTAGGGTACTTGTTCCTGTTTTCCTGACTGATTCTGTTATATTTTGTTGCTATGTAAACCTACTGCTACTAGTCATTCTATGCATAATCTGGAGATGTTCACTAAGGATGTTTTGTTGTACATGTCTTGCTCTATCCATTAACGCCCCTGGTTGCATTTATATCCTGCTGTAACATGTTGTAATCTTGCTCTCAAACTTGCTAAATAATGTTGTTGTCAGCCTGTTAACATCAAGTTCAGTTTTGGCCATGTGCTTTTCTAGTGATCCATGCACCCTATGAACTTGTTCTTGCCATGCTTAGCTTCATAAACATGTCTTCTTAGTGTTGGTTGCCTTGCGATGCCATGTATTGCTGTGTGGTGAGTGGTTCAAGCTCACCAACATGTCTACTTATTGTTGTTCCTGCCATGTTTGAATCTGTCATATAACTTGCCATGCTTACATGGATGCCATCATATTTGTTGTGCCCTTTGGGCTCATGGTCAGTAAAGGACTTTTGTTCTATGCAATTAGTAGATTCATGCCATGACTTTGTTTGCCATGATAAGTTCCTTTAACATGTTGTTTGATAGCTCTAAACATTGCAACCTGATGTTATTTCTGCAAACTCTGAAACTGTTATTATTTGCAATCTTTCCATGTCTTTTTGAGCATGATCTATTGATTTCTGGAGATAGCTCAGTGTTCATGTTTTGTCATGCTTTACCTGTACTTCATGCCCACTCCTTTTCTTATTACATTGAGATGCTGTAGCTTGTTGGTTTGATGCTTGCAAGATGCCTAGTTGCTGTTTTGGATAGATTGTTGTTATGACTTGTATAGTGTAGGTGTTGAACCGTTGCTCCATTTTGAGTGTGCTCTATATGAAACTTGCTTAGAATTGCATGTAGTTTCATATTATCATGTTGCATCCTTGTTTTGGTGTGTTTGCTTGATGTTTGTATGCATTTTGCATCAATGCCATGTTTAACTTGTTTTGTTCATATCTTCTAGGCCGTAGCTCCGAATCAAATGAACTTATATATAACTTGACTAGAATCTTGTGTAGATCATCTTGGTGCATCTTAACTTGCTGTTTAACAACTTGAACATAAGGTTTATTCAGTTCTGGACCAATTTTGAAATTTGCATGAGGACCTACCGGATTTGTTATATGTTGTTCCCGGCCTCATTTAAACTTGCTTTGATGTGTTACTCTTGTATGCATCTTCTCTTGCCATGAGTAGCTTCATGTAGCTTTGTCATGCATCATGCTTGTTGTGCATCATGTCTTGTTCATGTGTGGTGTGTTTACCATGTTGTGTGCTTCTTCTCGATAGTTCCTGTTTCATTGCGATCGTGAGGATTCGTTCGTCTACGCTTGGTTCGCCTTCGTGGCTTCATCTTCTTCATGGACTCGGTCTTCTTCCTATTGTTTCACCTCATTCCTTTTTCCTTCCGTTTGGGTCCTAAGATCTCGGGACGAGATCTCTTGTTAGTGGAGGAGAGTTGAAATGCCCCGGATTCGATGCGCCAGGTGTCCGCTAGTTTTTCTCCGTCGTTTCCATGTCATTTGCTTGCGTGTTGCATTTTATCATGTCATCATATGCATTTCATTTTGCATACGAGTTCGTGTCATGCATCCGAGCATTTTCCCCGTTGTCCGTTTTGCAATCCGGCACTCCTATGTCCTCCAGCGTCCCCCTTTTGTCTCTTGTTGCGAGTGGGTGTTAAACTTTCCTGGAATGGCCTGAGGTTTGCCAAGCAGCCTTGGTATAGCACAGCTAGACCGCCTGTCAAGTTTCGTGCCATTTGGAGGTCGTTTGGTACTCCAACGGTTAACAGGGTAACCGCAAAGGCCTCTTTTGTGTGCAGCCCAACACCCCTTTCAAAGTGGCCCAAAACCCAGCAAACTCCCCTTCATGCTCTCGGTCGTTCGATCACGATCGTGTGGGCGAAAACCGCTCCTCATTTGGACACTCTTAGCTCCCTCTATCTCTAAATATGCCTCCCCCCCCCCCCCCGAAATTTCACGCAGTCGAAACCCTAGCCAAACTCCTCCCCGCCGCCGGACATGTCCGCCTCTGCGCCGGACATGTCCACCCCCGCCGCCATGTCGCTCCGACGAATCGGAGGCCGCCACCTCGCCGCCAGCCGCCCAGCAACCAACCTGTTCGCCACGTGGTGCCCGGCCTCAGCGCCGCCGCCAGCCCGCGGGCCGAGGCGGCCTGTCTGGTCAGATCTGGCCAGCGCCCAGCGCCTCGCCGCCTGCCAGCCGCCGCCACCGAAAGCACCCTCCACACATGCGCGGTCGCCGGCTTCGCCCGCCGCCGTGCCCGCCGCGAATCGCCAACCCGCGGGCTCTGCCGCCGCCCCTCGACTCCCACGCCCACGTCGCTCCTCACCGCCCGCTGTCCCGTGCGCCCGAGCCGCCCTCCGCCGGTGGCCGCGTCCTCGCCCCGCCGCCGTGTCTCCTCCACCACACCACCTCGCCTCCGTCGCGCCTCCTCCCGGCCTCCTCCCCGGTTCCTCGTCACCCTTCCCGTCGTCTCCCGCTGTCCCGCCGAGCACGCCGGCATGCAGCTCCAGCGATCCTCGCTAACCGTGCCCGATCCTGATCTGGATCCAGGTTGACCCCGATTTTCGCCCGTCCCTGATATTTTGCATTTTTCATGCCATGTTCAACGCATCATAACTCTGTGCATACTGCTCCGTTTCATGTGTATAATACGTCAAATTGTTTGTCTCGATGAGTACTTCATTTCATTCCATTGCATCATGTTCATTTGAGTCAATCTTGATGCCCGAATCATCGTTGTAAAAGTGCTATGTGATTTTAATCTGCTGAAACTGTTATAACTTGATGATTTGTCATTTTTGTTGCATTTGATGTGTGCATCTTATGAGCTTGAGCCCTACATGTATTTTGAACTATGTCATGCCATCTTTACAGTAGTGCCATCCATGTATTTTTTTGAGTCTTGTACTGAGTGCATCGAGCTCGTGAAGTAGGGTACTTGCTGTTACTGTTTTGCTAGGCAGATTCTGTTATATTTTGTTGCTATGTAAACCTGCTGCTACTAGTCATTTTATGCATAATCTAGATATGTTTACTAAGGATGTTTTGTTATACATGTCTTTCTCTATCCATTCATGCTGCTGGTTGCATTTTTAGACT
Organism: Aegilops speltoides; assembly: GCA_021437245.1. NCBI lineage: Eukaryota > Viridiplantae > Streptophyta > Magnoliopsida > Poales > Poaceae > Aegilops > Aegilops speltoides. The sequence continues at coordinate 230,224,289 of CM038142.1, forward strand.
GCTGTAACATGTTGTAATCTTGCTCCAAAGTTGCTAAATAATGTTGCTGTCATCCTGATAACATGAAGTTCAGTTTTGGCCATGTGCTTTTCTAGTGATCCATGCACCCTATGAACTTGTTCTTGCCATGCTTAGCTTCATAAACATGTATTATTACTGTTGGTTGCCTTGCCATGCCATGTATTGCTCTGTGGTGAGTGGTTCAAGCTCACCAACATGCCTACTTATTGTTGTTCCTGCCATGTATGAATCTGCCATATCTTTTGCCATGTTTACATATTTTATGTGCCCTTTTGGCTCATGGTCAGTAAGGGACTTTTGTTCTATGCTTTTAGTAGATTCATGCCATGCCTTTGTTTTCCATGATAAGTTCCTGTAGCATGTTGTTTGATAGCTCTAAACATTGCAACCTGATGTTATTTCCTGATAAGTCTGAAACTGTTATAATTTGCAATCTTCACATGTCCTTTTGAGCATGTTCTAGTCTTTTCTAGAAATAGCTTAGTGTTCCTGTCTTGTCATGCTTTACATGTACTTCATGATCATGCATTTTGTTCTTATGTTGGGATGCTGTAGCTTGTTGTTTTGATGCTTGCAATATGCCTAGTTGTTGTTCTGGTCAGATTGTTGCTATAACTTGTAGTGCGTATGTGTTGAACCGTTGCTCCGTATTGAGTGTGCCCCATATGAAACTTGCTTGATTTTGCACGTAGTTCCATATTACCATGTTACATCCTTGTTTTGGTGTGTTTGCTTGATGTTTGGGTGCATTTTGCATCAATGCCATATCTTCTAGGCCGTAGCTCCGAACTAAACTAACTTTATATGTAACTTGACTAGAATTTCGTGTAGATCATCTTGGTGCATCTTAACTTGTTGTTTAACAACTTGAACATAAGGTTTATTCAGATCTGGACCAACTTTGAAATTTGCATATGAGGACTTACCGGAATTGTTATATGTTGTTCCCGGCCTCATTTAACTTGCCTTGGTGTGTTGTTCTTGCTTGCATCATCTCTTGCCATGAGTAGCCTCATCTAGCTTTCTCATGCATCATGCTTGGTTGTGCATCATGTCTTGTCTATGTGTGGTGTGTTTACCATATTGTGTGCTTCTTCTCGATAGTTCCTGTTTTGTTGCGATCGTGAGGATGCGTTCGACGTGTGGTTCGTCTTCGTGGCTTCATCTTCTTCATGGACTCGTTCTTATTCCTTGCGGGATTTCAGGCAAGATGACTGCTACCCTGGATCTCACTACTACCATTGCTACGCTAGTTGCTTCATTCTATCGCTTTGTTGCGCGTCCTATAACTTGTTTTGCAAGCCTCCCAAATTGCCATGAACCTCTAACCTTTGACACCTTCCTAGCGAACCGTTGTTTGGCTATGTTACCTCTTTCCTCGGCCCCTCTTATAGCGTTGTTAGTTGCAGGTGAAGTTGAAGATTGCTCCATGGTGGACAGGGTTATGTTGGGATATCACAATATCTCTTATTTAATTAATGCATCTATATACTTGGTAAAGGGTGGAAGGCTCGGCCTTATGCCTGGTGTTTTGTTCCACTCTTGCCGCCCTAGTTTCCGTCATACCGGTGTTATGTTCCCGGATTTTGCGTTCCTAACGCGGTCGGGTGATTTATGGGACCCGCTTGACAGTTCGCTTGGAATAAAACTCCTCCAGCAAGGCCCAACCTTGGTTTTACCATTTGCTTCACCACCACCTACTTTTCCCTTGGGAGTCGCTCTCTCGAGGGTCATCTTTATTTTAGCCCCCCAGGCCAATGCTTGTCTAAGTGTTGGTCAAAACCGAGCGATGTCCGGCGCCCCCTGGGCAACCAGGGTCTATGCCAACCCGACGTCTTGCTCATCCGGTGTGCCGTGAGAACAAGATATGTGCAGCTCCTATAGGGATTTGTCGGCAGAGCGGGAGGTCTTGCTGGTCTTTTTTTACCATTGTCGAAATGTCTTGTAAACCGGGATTCCGAGACTGATCGGGTCTTCCTGGGAGAAGGAATATCCTTCGTTGATCGCGAGAGCTTATCATGGGCTAAGTTGGGACACCCCTGCAGGGTATAAACTTTCGAGAGCCGTGCCCGCGGTTATGTGGCAGATGGGTATTTGTTAATGTCCGGTTGTAGATAACTTGACACCAGATCCGAATTAAAATGCATCAACCGTGTGTGTAGCCGTGATGGTCTCTTCTCGACGGAGTCCGGGAAGTGAACATGGTCTTTGGGTTATGTTTGACGTAAGTAGGAGTTCAGGATCACCTCTTGATCATTGCTAGCTTCACGACCGTTCCTTTGCTTCTCTTCTCGCTCTTATTTGCGTATGTTAGCCACCATACTTGCTTAGTCGCTGCTGCAACCTCACCACCTTACCCCTTCCTTTCCCATTAAGCTTTGCTAGTCTTGATAGCCCTGGTAATGGGATTGCTGAGTCCTCATGGCTCACAGATTACTACAACAACAGTTGCAGGTACAGGTTATGAGATGATCATGACGCGAGAGCGATGTTTGCTTATTTTGGAGTTCTTCTTCTGCTTATTCTTCGATCAGGGGATAGGTTCTAGGTCGGCAGCCTGGGCTAGCAGGGTGGATGTCGTTTGAGTTTATGTTTGTGTTTCATCCGTAGTCGGATGGTGCTCTTATGTAAGATGATGTATTGTTGTATTCGTGTGGCATTTTATGCCACTTGTATGTATCCCCATCTATTATGTAATGTTGATGTAATGATATCCACCTTGCAAAAGCGTTTCAATATGCGGGCCTATCCTTGGTGGGACCTTCAAGTTCCTTTTGGATAGGGTCGCATATTGGGCGTGACATAGGTTAGTATAAACCAATGCAAAACCTTACCATTTTCTACTGTAAAAAATCACTAAAATTATTATTCCACATTGAATACTAAATGAATCTGCATATTTAATATTCCTATCACCAAATAGAATCATTAAACAAGCAAAAATATGCAAACAATGCAACCATAACAGCAATTTGTCAAAACAATACAATCTGTAAAGAATGCAATAGTATCAATACTTCCCTGACTCCAAAAATTATGAACTAACATTCCCACTGTAACGAATTTATAAGAGCTCAATATGCAAAAAGATTCAACATTATACCACTCACTGACTTTTCTAAGGAATTTTTGCAACAGCGGTAAACTTTCTGTTTTTCAAACAGCAACAAGTATACTAGCAAAATAAGCATGGCAAAGGCTATCCTTGACTTCTTTATTGAAACTAAAGATGCAAAACATTAATCTAACTGACATCAAGCAAAAACTAACAAAAGGAAATGATGCTCCAAGCAAAACACATATCATGTGGTGAATAAAAATATAGCTCCAAGTAAAGTTACCGATGAACGAAGACGAAAGAGGGGATGCCTTCCAGGGCATCCCCAAGCTTAGGCTCTTGGTTGTACTTGAATATTACCTTGGGGTGCCTTGGGAATCCCCAATCTTAGGCTCTTGCCACTCCTTATTCCATAGTCCATCGAATCTTTACCCAAAACTTGAAAACTTCAACCACACAAAACTCAAAACAAAACTCGTAAGCTCCGTTAGTATAAGAAAATAAAACCACCACTTAGGTACTGTAATGAACTCATTATAAATTAATATTGGTGTAATATCTACTGTACTCCAACTTATCTATGGTTCATACCCTCCGATACTACTCATAGATCCATCAAAATAAGCAAACAACACATAGAAAACAGAATCTGTCAAAAACAGAACAGTCTGTAGTAATCTATATAAAAAGTATATTTATCGAACCCCAAAAATTATGAAATAAGTTTCTGGACCTGAGAAATTTTCCTATTACTCATATTAAAAAAGAATCAACCTAAAATCACTCTCCAGTAAAAAATGGCAGCTATTCTCGTGAGCACTAAAGTTTCTGTTTTTCACAGCAAGATCACATAAACTTCACCCAAGTCTTCCCAAAGGTTCTACTTGGCACTTTATTGAAACAAAAGCTATAAAAAATGATTACTACAGTAGCATAATCATGTGGACACATGTCGGTGTCAAAACCGGCGGATCTTGGGTAGGGGGTCCCGAACTGTGCGTCTAGGCGGATGGTAACAGGAGACGAGGGACACAATGTTTTTACCCAGGTTTGGGCCCTCTCGATGGAGGTAAAACCCTACGTCCTGCTTGATTAATATTGATGATATAGGTAGTACAAGAGTAGATCTACCACAAGATCAGGGAGGCTAAACCCTAGAAGCTAGCCTATGGTATGTTTGTTGAGATGTATGTTCGTCCTACGGACTAAGGCCCTCCGGTTTATATAGACACCGGAGAGGCTAGGGTTACACAGAGTCGGTTACAATGGTAGGAGATCTACATATCCGTATTGCCAAGCTTGCCTTCCACGCCAAGGAAAGTACCTTCCGGACACGAGCCAGAGTCTTCAATCTTCTATCTTCGTAGTATGGGAGTCCGGTAGATATTGATAGTCCGGCTGTCCGGACACCCCCTAGTCCAGGACTCCCTTAGTAGCCCCTGAACCAGTCTTCAATGACGATAAGTCCGGCGTGCATAATGTTCGGCATTGCAAGGCGGGTTCCTCTCCTTGAATAATTCGGAAAAGACAATGAACACCTGGATAGTGTCCGGCTCTGCAAAATAAATTCCACATTCCAACGTAGAGAGAATAAAATATACACTTAGCTCAATCTGCTGACGTAGCGGCATGACATCACACCGCAGCCAAGCCCTTTTTTGAATCGTTTTATTCCGCCTCAGCACGTTTAGCAAAGCAGTTTCCTTGGCACGTCGTGTCGAACCAGAGATCGTGTTCCCTTTTATTCCAGGATCCTCATCAATACGTGCATGGGTAACCCAACCATTACCGTTGCCACGCCTCCTCTATCGAAGGGGGAATCCTAAACGGTCACGGAGACGGCCCTTGGTATTTCTTCCCCCTTTATAAGGGGCCAAGGCCTGTCCTTGTCTTTCAACCTCGCATCGAATCTTTCCTCCGCTCCCAGTTCCAACACCTAGAGCTTCAGACTCGAGCGCTTCAGATCCACAACAATGTCCGGCTCCGACCTCCAGGGCCGGTGGATGCCCTCCTCCGTCACGGAGGAGGACATATTGAAGTTGCGAGGCCAAGCACACAGCCTCGAGGTTTCGCAGACAGTTGCCTGCCCGGGGCAGGCCGTGCCAGCCCCCGAGCCCGGCGAATACGTCGTTTTCGCATCTCACCTCCGTCGGGGATTAGGCTTCCCGACGGATCCCTTCGTGAGAGGGCTCCTGTTCTACTACGGGCTGGACATCCACGACTTGGCTCCGGAGTCCATCCTCCATATCTCTGCATTCATTATTGTCTGCGAAGCCTTCCTCCGCGTCATCCCCCACTTCGGCCTGTGGCTGAGAACTTTTAAGGTGGAGCCGAAGATGATCGGGGCGTCAGCGAGTCTTGGCGGGCGACCATAAGCAAGAAGGTCGAGGCCTGTGGCTCGAAGGTTCCTTCAAGAGGCTGGGATTGTGGCAGCAGGAGTGGTTTTACATCACTGCTCCAAGGGGCGCAAGCAAAAGCCGCCGCCCTCCTTCCGCTACGGACCTCCACGCCAACCGATGTCGTGGGTCAACCAAGGAGCTCAATTGGGGCCGCCCAAGGACATGCCCGCCTTCGCAGGGGCGGATTCGAGACCTCAAACAAGGGAGATCGACCTGGTCAAGGTGATGCGAGTCATGCTAATCGAGCACCTCCTACCACGCAAACGTCGTCCTCTCCGTCTATGGGAATTCAATCCGGAGGGACCTCGTATTCTCCAGCATTTTATGGGTGCGACACCCATGGAGATGTACAAGCTGTTTTTCGGACCGCAGGTGGCGTGTCCGGATTCAGCCGAGGACGCAGGCCTGAGCCGCGATCGCCCGGATACTCAGGTAAATAGCTCAGAGCCCGGACATTATATTTGTATGCCTTTCGAAAGTTCGTCTCCTGACCCTTTGTTTTTTACAGGAATGGGTGGCGCGATCAAGGCTGATAAGGTGTCCGGCCCCCCTCCTAGAGACCGCACTGGAGCCCGTGCTGGTCAGAATGTTGGAGGTTGCGCCCACAGAGGGGGCGACGGGGGAAATAAAATAGCTAATACTTCGCCCAAAGGGGCGGCTGAAGAGGAGGGAACCAAGGATCCCTCCCTTCAGAGGGAGAAGAGGACCGCCTCCGAAGATCCGGAGGTCCAAGCCCCTAAGCGTGGGAAGAAATCCTCACGGGGGGGGGGGTCCGGCGTCCGGAGAGAATCCGGACGCGCAATCATCGCTGAAGGACCAGCTCTCCAACAAGCCGTAAGTATGAAAGATGAAGTTAATTAATAAAGTACCTTCATTTACGCTTCTGTAGGTAACCAAAATATTTATATCGCAGTTCGGATCTGCAGCCGTCTCAGATGAGTTCATCCTCGGGGGACCTTCTTCCGGAGATGATGGAGAGCGTCGCCTCCGTCTGCAGCGCCGCCCAGATGAGGCGGCGAGCCCGGTGTCGTCACGGAGGGCGTCCCGAGTCCGGAGGGGCGAGAGTTGGCACCCAGCCGAGGCCGGCGGAGAACTCAAGAGTGCTGAGAGGGCGTCCATTTCAAGATCACCGTGCGTTAATCGTATGGTGATTGGAAGATTTCGTCCGCTGGCGGATTGCGTGACGCCGCCATGAGCTTCTTGACGGGTTTTGAGGTATGCAAAATAACGCACCTTTGTTTTGTAACAGTTGTGCATATAAAAATCGCCTGTATAGATAGTAGCCCACGAGACTCGGTAGGTTGTCGAAGGCGGCAGCGCGTCGAGGATCGAAAATCTCAACATCTCGGTAATGAATACCGCCGTTACGACATGTGGAGGATAGTCCGGGGCCAGCCGGACTAATGAGTTTGCCGAATTGAGTCGACAACTTGACGTGGCGGATCTGGACATCGCACTTGTCAACCAGCGACTTGACGAGTCGCAAGGTAAATAAATTCCCGCAGCTGCTTTATTTAATGGGGTTGAAGCCCACCTCGATAAATTACATGCTGTGTATCTGAGATGGTGCTGCTGCGGTGGAGAGTCTTGGGACAAACTTGCTCTAGCTAAGGAGCAAGCCGAAGGAGTGATCTGACTGCCTCTAGGGCGGCCGAGGAGTTGAAGGTCGAAAAGGCGGCGCATTGCCTAGCGGGGAGGTGGCGATTTGGCCAAGAAATTAAAGGATGCTACCGACCGCAATGAGGCTCTTGAAAAGGAGCGCTTATCGGAGCGGGAAGACCTGAAGAAGGCCACCGCCGAAGCCAAGGATGCCCGCTCTGCAATGCGGGCTATGAAAGAGGAGCTGCGCCAAGCCGAAGAAATCGCGGCTGGCAAGCCTTTTCTAATGCGTCGCCGGTTTATGGATGCCAAGTACGCTCAATTTGAGCGGCTGTGGAGTTCGGAGGATCCGTATATGGACTTGGCTGCGAGTGCGACTAATGCCGTTAAGCACTTCCGGAGCCAGAGGGATCACGAGGCGGAAGAGTTGTATTGGTCTCAATTCCACAGCCCGGATCGCACTCTTCCGCTGATGGACAGGTTGGCCGAATGGGCCGAACAAAATAGAATGTCCGGACTGGCCATGACTAACATTGTGGCCCATGTCTGGCCAGAGAGGTCCAAGGCGACGAGCTACTTTGGCTTATTGCAGCAATTCCTTGGGGCGGTGCCGCATATAAAGGAGAAGAAGCAGTCGACCTGCATCGGTAGCGGATGGCTCTTGCCGTGTGAAGGTGCATTATCCGGAGATGGATGCCACCGCCGTTGCCACCAGGGTCCGGATGAAAGCCGGCTCCTGCCGAGCACTACTGGAGAAGTCATGCGCGTGCTCAGTAAAGTAGAGGCGAGTGCTCAAAGAATGTAACGTTCAAATGAGCGTAGTACCTTGTAAATCAATGATTATAGTATGAATGCTTTTTATACTTGTGCTTCCAAGTAGTAAAACTTCTCTGTGCGGCCGTTTAAGTATACTTTTGTATAACCCGAAGATGCGATCTTGACTTCACCCCTCACACAAGGTCTTTGGGGTGTTACGCAAAATAGCGTTTTCACACTTAATCCGGCGTCTCGGTCCTGTTATAAGGAGGTGGTAGCATAGCGAGCGAGGCAATCCGGACTATAATGCTTTATCTCTTTCACTTAGCCAATGGAGCTCGAGGGTGGGCTACGATATAGCCCTCGATGACACCGCACATCTCCGGATTCGAGTGCGTATGTGCTGACCGAAGCGGTCTTTCGTCAAAGCGAAATTCTAAACATTCCGATAGTCGATCAAGTGGTGACGGACTCTCGCCGTATCATGACAATCAATTTTCGGCTTTCTCTCTTGAGGTGCTCGCCAAATTAACCGGGGCACAATCGCGATAGTTCTCCAGTGCCGCGTTAGCGGGTGATCTGAAATGTAAGGCAGGAAAACACGGAGCCGGGCAAACCCGACATTTGACCAAAGACATGATTGGAGCTGATGCATATAATGCCTAACTCGAGGCGCGAACACTCCGAAGGTGTTCGGACTTTATGATAATGGGCAGAATTATGCCCTAAGCCCCTTGTGTCGAATGCGGGCATGGTCTTCGACGGCCGATGCCAAAGCGTCGAGCTCGCTTTGGCTATAGGAAGGAGCCAAGGAGATTAACAACAAGAGACAGAATAAAAGGTCTACGTAGGGTCTTAATCTGAAATGAATCCTTGCAACGGGTCCCTCTTGCACGTACGTACTGTGTCTCCGTTCGCGTCGTTATCTGGGCGAATGCGCATGTTGTTCATCTGTAGAAAGAGAGGAACATTTTAGTTTTAGAAACAGTTCGTGCGAAAAATATGCAAAAGAATAAGTATAAATAATTAAAGCTAGGTTGATATGAAACCGCGGTCAGTTGTGCGTGCAGCCCCTTGTGAAAGGGTATGCGGCTAGGGAGCCCCTATCCTTCTGAGTCCGGATTCGTCTATCCGAGTCCGGGGTCTTTAAGTGGCCCGCGCACTGAAATGGTGCCATGTGGACCGGGCATCTTGAGTGTGAGAGACGCGTAATGCGGTATGGCATTGAAGCGAACGAAAGCCTTTCGTCCCAACAGTGCTTGATATTCACTTTTGAACGGGACGATATGGAAAATTAGTTTCTCGCGTCGAAAGTTGCTCGGTGATCCGAACACGACTTCTAGTAATATCGAGCCTGTGCACTTGGCGTAAGGGCCTGGCGTCACTCCTTTGAAGGAAGTGCGGCTGTGTCGAATTTTGGTAGGGTCTATCCCCATCCGACGGATTGTGTTTGAATACAGCAGGTTTAAGTCGCTGCCTCCATCCTTTAGGACGTTTGTGAATTGTAATCCGTCTATGATCGGATTCAATATCAGGGGAGTCCGTCCCGCGTTTCGAACGCTTCTGGAATAGTCCAGGTGGTCGAAAGTGATTGGTTTTGATATCTGTCACATCCCTAGTTCTGGTATGACCTAGACTAGCTAGTCATTTGTGCATCATGTTTATATTCCATTTAAATTTGAAATGAGGATTGGTGAAACCCTCAGAATCATTTTTGAAATGACCCCAAATAAAAATTTCTCCAAAGGGTCCAAGGAAATGCTCATGTTACCCTCTGAAAATGTTGGACAGAGATAAAAATCAAGCCAATATTTTTAGGAGCTCACAAGTATTTATTTTGGGCATTTGGAATTAATGCATTAATATTTGCTTTGGAAATATATCTATTATATACTTAAGACAGAAGATAAATAAGGCACCACGTTAATCCACATAGATGAAATTATCTTGACCGTAAAATTTAGATACTAACGGTTGAGATTTAAAAGATATAGCGTTACGTAAAAATATTATTATGCACAATAGTTTGACATGTCACGTATCATATACTAATAGTTCAACATGTTATAAGAAAAAAGACGTGGTCTCATAGAAAAAAGAAGAAAGGCTAACACGTGTAAATAGAAAGAAAAAAGGCTACTGACGTTGGCGTTACACAAGTGCATATGGAAACAAAAAACCACGTTCGGCTGCCAGCAGCTATGGAAGAGTTCGGTTCAGATAAAAGGGAAGAGTACGACCATGAAAACAAGAGTCCTAATAGGATACGGGTGTTGATTTCTAATAGAATAACAAAAATATATCTGACGCTATCTATACTCTTAGCAAAGTAATTAGGCTGGACTCCTTCCGCATTATAAAATAAAACAATCCACACTCAGCTTTAGTGCTTCACGTTTGGGATAACAATCATCTTTCTCTACCCAGCCTGAAAAAAATTATGTGTACGTATATATACATATATACATATCAAAGAGACTAGGACAAATAAATTACAAATATACTTTTGTTTGATATAATAAAATAGAATGTTAATTGTATTAAATCATGGATGGACAACCGAGGCATGAAATACGTGAAAATCTAAGTGCCAGCATTAAATATTTAATTCTGGGAAAAATTCCGATGAATCATCGTGTGTTTTCTAGTTACAATGGTTAATATTCTAAAAACGGTGGATGAAACAAAGCATGCCAATGCTTCAATTTAAATTCCCACAGAAAATGCTTCTGTTTGAATTAAGTATTCATCTTGAGAAAATAGCCATGAGAAGGAGCACACGAAAGCATCTCTAACGAATATAAAGACCCCGCCCGTTTAAAAACTTTGACCAATAGTACATGAAATGTGCCAACTATGTGCAACGGCCGCCTAAAGTAAGTGTACACGCAATAATATAGTCCGTTGATTTTAGTTGTAACCGCTCGGATTAAAAGATTTAAGAAGTACACAGAACAATAGACGCGGAGGTCGAACGAACAAGCCTCATGTGACAAGGAAATACTACATCACCTAAAAAAAGACAATAAAAATAGTGCATGGAGTCGTTCCGGGAAATATATCACATGTATTACTTTTTTTTAGAACAATAGATGCGGAGGTCCAACGTACATGCCTCATGTGACAAGGAAATACTACATCTCCTAAAAAGACAAATACTACATGGATTCGTTCCTGGACATGTATCACGTGTATTTTTTTGTAGGGGTGTATCATGTGTATTTGGATGGATACGTGGTGTGCGGATCACAAGGATATCTGGAGTCCAACTGGAATTGTACTTGCATGCACACATGCGAACTATAGGATGCTATCATATGTGCATACAAGGTCAAATCTATACGTGCACCGCAAAGCCTAGCAGATGTTATGATTTTTTTTGGGCAAAAGTCCACCAATAAAAAGACACGCACATGAAGAAAATAAGGAATAACGAACACATCATAATATCCCTGCACCTTAGCAACTGGGCAGCACAATACATTGGCGACGACGTGCATTAAACAGAATGAAAGCCATGGACTAAGATAAAACCTATATTAGGTGAATTATAAGAAAACTCCTATTAGGCGAATAAAAAATAAAATTTATATGTATCCATATTTTTTTTGCGGGTGATACTTATTCATAAATTTAGCCCAATGAATGATATGAAGTCCTTAAATAACAAAGTTTTGGATAAAGTGAAAAGTGACTTCAAATTTAGAGCAACTTGGCAATAAATCTATCTTTTAGGAAAATTGTGAAAATCGTTCAAAAGATCAATACTATAAAAAGAGTGAGTGAGGACAGATGTTTTAATAATTTCTGATCAATATGCACTCATAATTACATTGCCTAAGATGTGAGTAACACATATTTGACATCGAGATTGCAATAAACGAGAAAAATCAATTGCAATACTATTTATTAATGGAATAGAAGATGAAGAGGCAAGATTAAACTATGTTCACATTTTATCCTTTATGAAAATTTCTTAAAATAATATAAATTCCACTAAAAATTTGAGAGCTGAGGAGTAGAAGAGAAAAATTAGGAGATTAGTATGAACCCCATAATTTTGCATTACATCCAGTAGGCCACAAGTCATGTTATCTCAACACATACATTTTGCAACATTTTGCATACCAACTGAGAAGAGTATATATTGGATATTTACATCATGTGTGTGATGAAATGACAAATTTATATGAATTCATATTTCACTGGGAGATGGATTTGCCACATTAATGAAGCAAATGTCGTAAGCTTAAAAACAATAAAAAAATACAAAGCATATAGAAAGGGAAGAAAGCATTTGAGTTGTAGTTAAAAGGATAATATTTCTAACAAAAATGTGAATGATAAACTTGATAGTATGCTGAAATTGCCTAACACATTTACTGTAAATACGGAATCTTATGCAAAAATAAATGAATTATAACTAACATGCATGGGTCGATGATGTGGTAGTGTTGCAGGTATAGAAAAAATAATTATGACTTACATGCATGATTTTCTTATATGGCATGGTTGATCAACTTTATAATTAACAACAACTCGAGTTGCCTTGATCGCCATCAAGCCAAGAAACTTGAGTATTGATATACTTACCTCCCATTCGGAATCGTTGCGCTCCCGGAGCGGGCGGAGCTGCAGTTTCCTCGCTCTACAGATTTCGAGAGTCGGTGGATTGCCGAACAAGACCTTAAGGTCTTCAACTAAGATAGATTCACGTAAAAAAGTATACAAATATTCTGCTTTTAATTTCCATAAGTCACTGCACAAAAGAGATTCATTACAAAAACAATACACGTTGAAAATGACATACAATAAACAAGTAACATTCTAGCCGCGCAAATGCGCGGGCCACCGCGCTAGTTAGTTATATATATTAATATATGTCCAAAAATTATGCCACTTGTTGGGGAGCTCTGGAATAATGCCACTAGCCCCTGCAAAATTTGGCATAAGTAAATAAAATGATTTAGTATTTTAACTAAATCAAAACTAATGTCAGAAATAGAAAACAGAAAACAAAAGAAAGGGGAAAAGCTTACATGGGCCTCCTCCTGTCTGGCTGGCTCCAAGATGTTGGCGGCAGGCTAGCCAGCCAGCCAGCCCAGCCCACCTCCTCCTCTGTCGTCTTCGTCTTGACAGGGGGGAGCGCGTGCCCGTGCGCTTGCGCTCCGCCCGCCACCTCCTCCCTCCTGCCTGCTGTCCTCCCTCGTCGCTCTGGGCGGCCGGACGACGCCACGCGCGCCCCGCACCTCTCTCACTCTCTCTCGTTCCTCCCCCTCCTCTGGTTTCCTCTCCCTCTCCTCAGACGGCCCGGGCGCCGCTGCCGCCCGCCCGTGGCCACCGCCACCCCTCGCCCTCCGTCGTGCCCAGAAGAACCGCAGCGCCGTCATCGTCCTCTCCGCAGGAGCCACGCGCATCGCCGGAAGCAGTGGAGCCTCGCCATCGAGCTCGACCCCGCCGCCTCTGCACCGAGATCGCCGGCGACCGTACGCCGTCCCCGACGCCTCCCCGAGCCGTCTGAGCCTCTCTGCGTGACCGCTGTGAGCCTCCGCATCGAATCCCCCTCTTCCCCGCCTCGATTTCTTGCTGTAGCCGTCGCCCCTTGAAGACCGAACCACGCCGCCGCCCGCAGCTCGTCGCCGAAGCCCGGTGACCAAATGGCCCGTCGTCGTCCGTTGCACTCGCAACGACCCATGGAACAACTCTAGCGCGACAACCAGTCTGTTTGCAAGCCGCGGCACTAACCCCGCTTTCGAACCCGAGCTTGCCGCCGCCGCGGCTCGCTCGGCGAGCTCCGCCACCAGCCCCTCCGTCGCCTCCATTGGATGCGGGCGGGCACCAGCTCCTCGGAGATGGTCTCCGCGGCCCCTTTGGTCGCCGGAGACGTGATTCCGAGACCCTCCGCCGCGTCTGGCCTCGCCGGCGTCGAGTCGCCGGCGGGTTTGACCCACGACGGGGTTTGACCTCCCCTGGGTCGCTGACAAGTGGGGCCCGGCCCTGCTAACTTTAGTTAGGATTAGTTTAATAATTAATTAACTCCGTTAACTAACCGTGTCACTGACGTGTGGCCCCACACGTCAGGTTTGACCCAGGTTGACTGCTTGACGATGTTGGCGTCATCTTGTGCGATAAATCTATTTCTGGATTTAAATTAATCGGAAATTCGAGAAAATGATTTAAACTTCAAAATTCATAGAAATTCAACCGTAGCTCAGATTTAAATAATTTATATATGAAAATTATCAGAAAAATGCAATCTTTCCATCTGTACTAGTTTCATGCATGACAAACCAACTTATACATGCTGAATATGAGGAAACACATTATGGCATATTAAGAGACTTAATTTAGAGTTGCATTTGAGCTTTTGGTTCAAATGGATTTCAAACCAAATGTTTACTAGTTGCATTAGCTCAAACAACATCACATATTCATGCCATGTTCATGCATCATATTGTTGCATATGATTGTTTATTGATTGCCGACACCGTTCCTTCTCGATAGGTCCTGCTCCGGAGAGTGTTCCAGAGTACCTGTCTGAGGAGCAGTGCCACCCTGTTGATCTGCCAGGCAAGCAAACCCCCTTGTACATTCGATAAAATCCTACTCTCTCGCTCCTGCTCTCGGTTATTGCATTAGGACAACAACGATTCATCCGCTACATTGTCTTTGCGGTAGTTGAACCCATTCCTCTGCATGACTGTCATTGCCACGATAAATAGTTGAAACCCACTAGCATGTGTAGGAGTTGATTGAGCCATGTTGTGTTCCTACCATGCTATGCCTGCTATTGCTTAGAGTTGTGTCAGTCTGGTTCATTGGGAATGAATTGGAGTGTTACGATATGTTACGATCTTTGAGAGTGAGCGTGTGAACACGATTTGGTAAAGGTAGCGGTGAGAGGCCATGTAGGAGTACATGGTGGGTTGTCTCACCGGAACCGTCCTTAAGCATTGAGTTCTATGTATGTTGTCCAATGACTCGATACTACCACACATTGGGTTCGGTAACTCGGCCCTCTCGACTTATTAACCAACTTGATCTCGACCGAGTCGCAACTAGTTTCGGTGTTTGTAGGTAGTGCTATTTTTCTACCAAGTGGCGCCCGGCAGGTGGGCTTGGGACAGACTAAACACACGTGGCACTGGTGTGCCGAGTGGCACCGGATGGTGGGCTCGGGAACCCTGCACACATCGTTTGGGGCCGTGGCGACACCCGGCGGATCTCCTTGCGGATGAAACCGAATAGCGATAAACCTGGCTAGAGTCTTGTGCAGTTAGTCGGTCGTGGCCGACTCCTCGCCGAGCTTCCGCTTGAAGGTTGCCGAGATACACGACGTGTACATGGTGGTAAGTGGCGAGGCGTGTGTGAAGAAGTACACCCTGCAGGGTTAAGATGATCTATTGAATAGCGGGTCATGCGGATATGGACTTCTTGGATGCTTACATGGTACATAGATAACTTGAAGTGGATACAATAAAATGCTCAAGAAAAGTGTGAGTACTATGGATGGCCTTCTCATAGGGAGACGGGGATGAATCCATAGTAGTGTTTTGTGTGGTGATTAGTGGACTCGTGTGCCTATATCACCTCAAAGAAGTTCAGTAGTCGTAGAACAGGATAGCCACAGAGTCAAAGCTGGCTTGTTGCAACTAAACCCCACATTACCCTCTTGATACAAATGCATGTATGATAGGATCGATGTAAGTCTTCTTGAGTACATTTGTACTCATGGTGCTTTATTTATGTTTTTGCAGCGGAGACTTGGTCTTACTAGTGTTCTCGTGGACTTGACGAGTAGCTTGTACCTCAGCTCGATCTGATCGGATGTTGTAGATAGTCGGGCTCTTGACCTTTTTCATTTGTAGATGTCTGTACCCGGACATGTAATGCTTCCGCTTGTTGCTTGTATGCTCTGTGTGATGGGTCTTGTGACCCCTGTTTGCAATAAATGCTATGATGGCTCTTGAGCCTTTATCTATATGAGTTGTTGAGTTATCTTTGTGATGCCATGTTGTACAACACATACTTGCATGTTATCGTCGTGTAATGTGTATTGCTATGTGTGGATCGACTATCTAGTTGTTTATTCTTAGTAGCCTCTCTTACGGAAATGTCTCCTAGTGCCTCCACCGAGCCACGGTAGCTTGCTCTTGCTCCGGAGCACATAGGCTGGCGGCATGTGTCCTTCTTCGTTCTGTATCATCCCTTGGGAAATGTCACGCGATGAATACCGGAGTCTGTTAGCCGCTTCAGCCCGGTTCACGAGTCTGTTAGCCCGATGCTACTGCACTGGATTCACTTTCGTGATGACCGACACGTTCGATCTTTGGGTCATGGATGCTGTCCTGTAAGTTTGTGCCACTTTGGGTTTACGACTAGCCATGTCAGCCGGGCTCCTTATCATATGGATGCTAGCGACACTATCATATCGTGTGCCAAAAGGCATAAGCGGTCCCGGGCAAAGGTAAGGCGACACCCGTGGGGATACCGTGCGTGAGGCCGCAAAGTGATATGAAGTGTTACATGCTAGATCGATGTGGCATTGAGTCGGGGTCCTGACAGCTTTGGTATCGAGCTTTGTTGCCGATGGGATTACCAAGCCAAACTGGTGAAGTTGAGTCTAGAAATTCTTTAGTTATGTAAGGGAATTGATTGTGGGAAGGAGCGTAAGGCTCTTTTACTCCTTATACCTCATGGCCTTCGATCTGAGTCATCCCATCTTTCTGCGGGGTTAAGGAACTAGGCTTCTCTTCCGTCTATCGGGATCACGTGTTACTACTCCGTAGTCCCTTATGATTGGTTGATCGAGTCATATTCGGTTTTGAGCACTTCGGTGTAGTTTGTTTAGTATGATCTCGTAACCTAGAGTGATGATGTTGAGTATGTTACTACCCCATTTTAGCGGGATGTCTCATTACGAGCATTTCTTGCCGTCATCTTTGCGGAGTTGCCCTAGGAGTTCGAGAGCTACTAATTTCCTTGTCCTACATTCTCGTAGCCTATAGTTGATGCTGATTCCGTCCTTCGTTTCATTTCTCAGGATGTCATCAGTTAAGCGAAGTTCTATAGCTCTTAGCCAGAACCACGGAGATGGTAGGGATGAGGATTCTCCCGACCAACCTTCGTTGACAGAGTTCATGTTAGAGATGGAAGAAACAAGCGTGAGTCTAACGCTTGTTGGCGCGTGTCGAGGAGAACACCGCACATCGGTTCAAAGGATCTGTGACCATTCACGACTTCATTAAACACACCCACCCACCTTTCATCATTCTATTGAGCCACTCGACGCAGATGGCTGGCTCCGTAGCATCACTCATAAGTTGCGTTCTGCGAACGTAGCTGAAGATGACAAGGTCACCTATGCCACATACCACCTGGAACGTCCTGCTAGTCTTTGGTGGCAGAACTATGAGGCTATGCTTCCAGCTGGCCAGATTCCTACCTGGAGGGATTTCACTGAGGCTTTTCGCGAGCATCACATTCCCCAGGCCCTCCTTGATCGCAAGAGAGAAGAGTTCTGCAGCTTCACCCAGAGGAAGATGGCTGTTGATGCTTATAGCAGAGAGTTTGAGAACCTCGCCCGTTATGCCACAGAAGAGGTGTCCACGGACGCCAAGAAGCAGGCTAGGTTCCGGAGGGGTCTCAACCCCAAGTTGCGTCGTGATCTCCACCTAAATCATTGTGATACATTCCAAGCTCTTGTGAACAAGGCAATTAATGCAGAGACAGCTCAGCTCACTTACGATGAGTCTCGTAAGCACACCCGTGATTTTCTTCCGGCTCCAGTTCTCAGAAGCGCCGGATTTGGGTTCCAAACTCCGCTCTTCCTCCCGGATATTCACCAAGGCCATCTCATGTGGTGCCTCCCCCACCTCAGTCGTATGTTCCACCCAGGCCTACTGGTAGACCGCTTGTCAGTGCGGGTCCGCAACCAACGTCAGGGACTTGCTTTACATGCGGAAGCCGGGACATTATCTGCGTGTTGCTCTCGGACTAGTTATGCTCCACCCCGCCGAGAAGTCTGCTGGCCGTGGTAAGCCATCACGCAAGATGATCGATGTCAAGTCAGCCCCCACGAGCGTGGGCGTGTGCATCACGTCTCAGCTAAAGACGCTCATGACGATCCAGATGTCGTTCTTGGTACACTCCTTGTAAATTGTCACCCAGCATCGGTTCTGTTCGATACTGGGGCTTCTCACTCCTTCATTTCTGAAGGATATGCTCGTTTGCACGACATGTCATTTTGTGATATGCCAACTCCGCTTGAAATTCAAACCCCAGGGTCTAGATGGCAAACCACCAGAATCAGCTATGGTAATGAAATCCTTGTTGATAGACTTGTTTTTCTTGCATCACTTGTAGCTCTGAAGACCTCAGATATTAACATCATCTTGGGTATGGACTGGATGACAGCTCATCATGCCAAGATTGATTGTTACACCAGATCTGTTCAGCTTACACACCCATCTGGCAAGACAGTCACTGTCTCCACTAGAGTTGCAAAGCGTCAGCTCTATTCTCTTAATGCCAACCCTCTTCCAGACCTTCAAGATATCCCGGTAGTCCGTGACTTTCCGGATGTCTTTCGGAGGAACTGCCGGTGTTCCACGATAGAGGCGTAGAGTTAAGTCATAGATCTTATCCGAGGAACTGCTCCAATCTCTAGGAGACCTTACAAGATGGCACCCTTAGAACTAGCCGAGCTTAAGAAACAACTTGATGAGTCCTTGCAAAAGGGTTTCATCCGTCCTAGTTCTTCTCCTTGGGCTTGCCCGTCCTCTTCGTCGAGAAGAAGGATGATGCGGACGGATGGTTGTAGATTATCGCCCGTTAATTTGGTCACGATAAAGAACAAATATCCGCTCCCGGGATCAACGACACTGTATGATCAGCTCGCTGGATCCTCGATCTTCTCAAGATGGATTTGAGGTTAGGCTACCACCAAATCAAGATCGAAGCGGGATATTCCTAAGACAGCCTTTGTCACTGTTATGGTCGATCGAGTACACCGTCATGTCCTTTGGTCTAACTAACGCTCGAAGAACATTCTCCGCTTGATGAACTCGATCTTTATGGAGTACTTAGATAAATTAAATCGTGGTTTACCTCGATGATATTCTTATTTACTCGAAGAACGAGCAAGAGCATGCCGAACATCTTAGACTTGTGTTAGAAAAACTCGAGAGAGCACCGCCTTTATGCCAAGTTCTCCAAGTGTGAATTTTGGCTGCGGAAGTGACCTACCTAGGCCACGTAATCTCCAGTAAGGGCATTGCTGTCAACCCCGAGAGAGTTAAGGCCGTTCTCGATTGGACTCCACGAAACCGTTAAACAAGTTAGGAGTTTCCTTGGTCTAGCCAGCTATTATGCGCGCTTTGTTGAAAACTTCTCCAAAGTAGCTAAACCCCTCACGGAACTTCTCAAGAAAGATAAAAAGTTTGAGTGGTCCCCACAGTGTGAGTCAGTTTTCGAGGCGAAAAAGGCGCTGACTTCTGCTCCCATACTTGTGCCACGGTTTCACTAAAGATTTTGTTATCTCTTGTGGCGCCTCACGGCAGGGGACTAGGTTGCATTCTTATGCAAGATCGTCATGTGATTGCCTATGCATCTCGTCAGTTGCATCCACATGAGGTGAATTATCCTACACATGATCTAGAGCTTGCAGCCGTAGTCTATGCACTCAAGACCTGGCGACATTACCTTCTTGGTAAACGTTGCGAGATCTACACCGATCACCAGAGTCTCAAGTATATCTTCACCCAACCAGATTTGAACCTTAGGCAAAGACGTTGGTTGGAGTTGATCTCAGATTACGACTTAGGGATTACCTACACTCCAGGCAAAGCCAATGTCATGGTTGATGCTCTAAGCCGTAAATCCTATTGCAACAATCTCATGTTGCAGCAGGGTCAACCACTTCTCCATGGGGAATTCTGTAAGCTTAACCTTCACATTGCTCCTCACGGATTCCTTTCTACCTTGGTGGCGAAACCTACTATTGTGGATCGTATCATAGAAGTCCAGAAGCATGATACGGGAATCTCCCGAATCAAGAAAAATATCTCCAAGGGAGTAGCTGGTTGTTTCTCTATGGATGAGCGAGGTGTTGTTTACTTTGGGAACCGCATGGTAGTTCCCAAGAGTCGCCAGATGCAACAATTGATTCTTAAGGAGGCGCATGAATCTCCTCTCACAATTCATCCGGTAGTACCAAGATGTATCGGGACCTCGCCGGAGGTTACGGTGGACTAGGATGAAGAGAAAATCGCCGACTTCGTTGCTAATTGTGGCGTTTGTCGTCGCGTTAAGCGAGCATCAAAGACCTCTTTGGCACCCTTGACCTTTAGCTATTCACGAGTGGAAATGGGATAAAGTTGGTATGGACTTCATCACGGCTTTCCCAGGACCAAAAAAGGGAATAACGCTATCTTCGTAGTCATTGATCGTCTTTCCAAAGTGGCTCACTTCCTACCTGTTCGAGAGAGTATCACTGCTAGTCAGCTCGCTGACTTATATATCTCTCAAATAGTATCACTTCATGGTGTTCCACTAGAGATCAATTCAGACCGTGGCAGTCTTTTCACTTCTCACTTCTGGGAGAGTTTCCAAACTGCCATGGGAACCCATCTTTCCTTCAGTACCGCTTTCCACCCTCAGTCGAGTGGTCAAGTGGAACGGGTCAACCAAATCCTCGAAGACATGCTTAGAGCTTGCATTATCTCATTCGGTATGGATTGGGAGAAATGTCTTCCTTTTGCCGAGTTTGCTTATAACAATAGCTATCAATCCAGTCTCAAGAAAGCTCCTTTTGAGATTCTCTATGGACGAAGATGTCGAACACCGTTGAACTGGTCAGAAACCGGTGAAAGACAATTCTTTGGACCGGACATGATCCAGGAGGCAGAAGAGCAAGTTCGCATCATTCGTGAGAATTTGAAAACAGCCCGATCTCGTCAAAAGAGCGATATGATCGTCATCATAAGGATATGACTTATGAAGTTGGCGACAAAGCTTACCTTGGGTTACTCCTTTGAAGGGTACCCATCGTTTGATATCAAGGGCAAGTTGGCTCCTCGTTACATTGGTCCTTTTCGCATTCTCGCTAAGCGAGGAGAGGTTGCCTACCAGTTGGAACTACCCCACATCTTTCTCGAGTTCATGATGTCTTCCATGTCTCTCAACTCGAGCGTTGCTTCTCGGATCCTATCCGCGAGTGGACCACGGCGCTTGATCTCAAGATAACCTCACATATCGAGAGTATCCGGTTCGCATTCTTGATCAAGCGAGCGTGTCACTCGGCGCCATAACATCAAGTTTCTCAAGGTTCGATGGTCTCATCATTCCGAGAGAAGCTACTTGGGAGCGAGAAGATCGTCTTCGATGGAGTACCCGCTTTCTTTCCGTCGACCCACGAATCTCGGGGCGAGATTTTTTAAGTGAGGCGAGTTGTCACATCCTAGTTACGGTATGACCTAGACTAGCTAGTCATTTGTGCATCATGTTTATATTCCATTTAAATTTGAAATGAGGATTGGTGAAACCCTCGAAATCATTTTGAAATGACCCCAAATAAAAATTTCTCCAAAGGGTCAAGGAAATGCTCATGTTACCCTCTGAAAATGTTGGACAGAGATAAAAATCAAGCCAATATTTTTAGGAGCTCACAAGTATTTATTTTGGGCATTTGGAATTAATGCATTAATATTTGCTTTGGAAATATATTAGTTATATATATTAATATATGTCCAAAAATTATGCCACTTGTTGGGGAGCTCGGAATAATGCCACTAGCCCTGCAAAATTTGGCATAAGTAAATAAAATGATTTAGTATTTTAACTAAATCAAAACTAATGTCGAAATAGAAAACAGAAAACAAAAGAAAGGGAAAAGCTTACAGGCCTCCTCCTGTCTTGGCCCAGCCTTTGTCTTGACTTTGCCAGCCAGCCAGCCAGCCAGCCCACCTCCTCCTCTGTCGTCTTCGTCTTGACAGGGGGAGGCGCGTGCCCGGCACAGCGCTCCGCCGCCACCTCCTCCCTCTCTGCCTGCTGTCCTCCCTCGTCGCTCTGGGCGGCCCGGACGACGCCACGCCGCCCGCACCTCTCTCACTCTCTCGTTCCTCCCCCTCCTCTGGTTTCCTCTCCCTCTCCTCACCGAAGCGCCGGGCCGCCGCTGCTTTCCGCCGTGGCCACCGCCACCCCTCGCCCTCGTCGTGCCCGGAAGAACCGCAGGCGCCGTCGCCGTCCTCTCCATGAGCCACGCCGCCGGAAGCAGTGGAGCCTCGCCATCGAGCTCGACCCCACCGCCTCTGCACCGAGATCGCCGGCGACCGTACGCCGTCCCCGACGCCTCCCCGAGCCGTCTGAGCTTCTCTGCGTGACCGCTGTGAGCTTCCGCACCGAATCCCCCTCTTCCCCGCCTCGATTTCTTGCTGTAGCCGTCGCCCCTTGAATACCGAACCGCGCCGCCGCACGGGCTCGTTGCCGGCGAAGCCCCGGTGACCAAATGGCCCGTCGTCGCGTCCGTTGCACTCATAGCGACCCATGGAACAACTCTAGCGCGACAACCAGTCCGTTTGCAAGCCGCAGCACTAACCCGCTTTCGAGCCCGAGCCCGGCCGCCGCCCGCGAGCTCTGCTTCCGTGACTCCGCCACCCAGCCCCTCCGTCGCCTCCATTGGATGCGGGCGGGCACCAGCTCCTCGGAGATGGTCTCCGCGCCCTTTGGTCGCCGGAGCGTGATTCGAGACCCTCCGCCAGCGTCTGGCCTCGCCCGGCGTCGAGTCGCCGGGGTTTGACCCGTGACCGGGGTTTGACCTCCCACAGGTCGTCGACAAGTGGGGCCCGCCCGCTAACTTTAGTTAGGATTAGTTTAATAATTAATTAACTCCGTTAACTAACCGTGTCAGCGGCGTGTGGCCCCACACGTCGGGTTTGACTCCAGGTTGACTGCTGACGATCTTGGCGTCATCTTGTGACGATAAATCTATTTCTGGATTTAAATTAATCGGAAATTCGAGAAAATGATTTAAACTTCAAAATTCATAGAAATTCAACCGTAGCTCAGATTTAAATAATTTATATATGAAAAATTATCAGAAAAATGCAATCTTTCCATCTGTACTAGTTTCATGCATGACAAACCAACTTATACATGCTGAATATGAGGAAACACATTATGGCATATTAAGAGACTTAATTTAGAGTTGCATTTGAGCTTTTGGTTCAAATGGATTTCAAACCAAATGTTTACTAGTTGCATTAGCTCAAACAACATCACATATTCATGCCATGTTCATGCATCATATTGTTGCATATGATTGTTTATTGATTGCCGACACCGTTCCTTCTCGATAGGTCCTGCTCCGGAGAGTGTTCCAGAGTACCTGTCTGAGGAGCAGTGCCACCCTGTTGATCTGCCAGGCAAGCAAACCCCTTGTCCATTCGATAAAATCCTACTCTCTCGCTCCTGCTCTCGGTTATTGCATTAGGACAACAACGATTCATCTGCTACATTGTCTTTGCGGTAGTTGAACCCATTCCTCTGCATGACTGTCATTGCCACGATAAATAGTTGAAACCCACTAGCATGTGTAGGAGTTGATTGAGCCATGTTGTGTTCCTACCATGCTATGCCTGCTATTGCTTAGAGTTGTGTCAGTCTGGTTCATTGGGAATGAATTGGAGTGTTACGATATGTTACGATCTTTGAGAGTGAGCGTGTGAACACGATTTGGTAAAGGTAGCGGTGAGAGGCCATGTAGGAGTACATGGTGGGTTGTCTCACCGGAACCGTCCTTAAGCCTTGAGTTCTATGTATGTTGTCCAATGACTCGATACTACCACACATTGGGTTCGGTAACTCGGCCCTCTCGACTTATTAACCAACTTGATCTCGACCGGAGTCGCAACTAGTTTACGGTGTTTGTAGGTAGTGCTATTTTTCTACCAAGTGGCACCCGGCAGGTGGGCTTAGGACAGACTAAACACCGTGGCCTGGTGTACCGAGTGGCACCGGATGGTGGGCTCGGGAACCCTGCACACATCGTTTGGGGCCGTGGCGACACCCGGCGGATCTCCTTGCGGATGAAACCGAATAGCGATAAACACAGGCTAGAGTCTTGTGTGGTTAGTCGGTCGTGGCCGACTCCTCGCCAAAGCTTCCGCTTGAAGGTTGCCGAGATACACGACGTGTACATGGTGGTAAGTGGCGAGGCGTGTGTGAAGAAGTACACCCTGCAGGTTAAGATGATCTATTGAATAGCGGGTCATGAATATGGACTTCTTGGATGCTTACATGGTACATAGATAACTTGAAGTGGATACAATAAAATGCTCAAGAAAAGTGTGAGTACTATGGATGGCCTTCTCATAGGGAGGCGGGGATGAATCCATAGTAGTGTTTTGTGTGGTGATTAGTGGACTGTGTGCGCCATATCACCTCAAAGAAGTTCAGTAGTCGTAGAACAGGATAGCCACAGAGTCAAAGCTGGCTTGCTGCAACTAAACCCCACATTACCCTCTTGATACAAATGCATGTATGATAGGATCGATGTAAGTCTTCTGAGTACCTTTGTACTCATGGTGCTTTATTTATGTTTTTGCAGCGGAGACTTGGTCTTACTAGTGTTCTCGTGGACTTGACGAGTAGCTTGTACCTCAGCTCGATCTGATCGGATGTTGTAGATAGTCGGGCTCTTGACCTTTTTCATTTGTAGATGTCTGTACCCGGACATGTAATGCTTCCGCTTGTTGCTTGTATGCTCTGTGTGATGGGTCTTGTGACCCTGTTTGCAATAAATGCTATGATGGCTCTTGAGCCTTTATCTATATGAGTTGTTGAGTTATCTTTGTGATGCCATGTTGTACAGCACATACTTGCATGTTATGCGTCGTGTAATGTGTATTGCTATGTGTGGGATCGACTATCTAGTTGTTTATTCTTAGTAGCCTCTCTTACGGAAATGTCTCCTAGTGCCTCCATCGAGCCACGGTAGCTTGCTCTTGCTCCGGAGCACATAGGCTGGCGGCATGTGTCCTTCTTCGTTCTGTATACATCCCTTGGAAATGTCACGCGATGAATACCGAGTCTGTTAGCCGCTTCTGCCCGGTTCACGAGTCTGTTAGCCCAGATTACTACAGCTGTATTCACTCGATGACCGACACGTTCGATCTTTGGGTCATGGATGCTGTCCTGTAAGTTTGTGCCACTTTGGGTTTCGACTAGCCATGTCAGCCGGGCTCCTTATCATATGGATGCTAGCGACACTATCATATCGTGTGCCAAAAGGCATAAGCGGTCCCGCAAAGGTAAGGCGACACCGTGGGGATACCGTGCGTGAGGCCGCAAAGTGATATGAAGTGTTACATGCTAGATCGATGTGGCATTGAGTCGGGGTCTGACAATATCAATCTCTATGGTTTCTTTGGGCTGGACATGCGCGAAGCTCTTTTAGAAAGTGCCGCCTTTGTTTTTCCGTATCCTCACACGAAGTGAGTTTATCGCTGACCCCTTGTGGGAAAGTCTTTTGTTTTCCGGTGCCCTGCTGGCGGGGTTTATCTTCTTAAACTTGCGTGTCGAGCCCCTTGTGTTCGGCGTTTAATCGGCGGACTGTTTGAAAACCAACAATCCCTGTGGGTGTGATTTGCGGGCCTTCCGGGGGTACTGTGGATTTGACATATCCGACCCAGAATTTTATGTAGGTTAGACAGTTCGTCACTATCATCCTTGAGGAGCTGAGTTTTATGATTGGGCCGCGAGCTTTTGAATCCGGCATTAACTGCCGTGCTCTTTTGGCTTCTCTCTTTATGCCGGCGCTGCTCCTTTCTGCGCCGTGATTTTCTGTTTCCATCTCTTATCTCGGATGTACTTGGGTCGCTGGTGCTGCTTCTTGCTAGCCAGCTATCCTCCCCCGCACAGAAGCGGGTCATGAGGCTTGTTAATGCGGTCATTGTCCTAGGTTTCTCTTGAACGAGGTGTCTGGCAAGCCATTCGTCTCGGACATTGTGCTTGAAAGCTGCTAAGGCTTCAGCGTCCGGACAGTCGACTATTTGTTCTTTTTGGTAAGAAACCTGTTCCAGAATTTCCGCGCTGACTCTCCGGGTTGTTGAGTTATATGACTTAAATCGTCTACATCCGGAGGACGGACATAGGTCCCTTGAAAATTTGCTCTAAATGATTCCTCGAGCTCTTCCCAACTTCCAACAGTGTTTTCTGGGAGGCTTTTGAGCCAATGATGGGCTGGCCCTTTGAGCTTGAGGGGGAGATATTTTATGGCGTGGAGATCATCTCCTCTGGCCATGTGTATATGCAATATATAGTCTTCTATCCAGACTCCAGGGTCTGTTGTTCCATCGTAGGCTTCTATGTTTATGGGTTTAAACCCTGCTGGGAATTCATGATCCAGCACCTCGTCTGTGAAACATAGTGGGTGTGCGGCGCCCCTGTACTTGTATGTGCCGCTATCGTCGGACACTTGACGTGTTGCTTTGCTTCTTGGGGCTTTCTTTTTGGGTCCGTAGATGGACCTGGCTGGGCCGTTGGACGGTGGCGGCTCTATGGCTTCCTCGTCGAATTCTGGGAGCAGCTTACGCTTTGGGTAGCTATTCGATTGGTGGCCATTGCCGTATTTATCTGCGGTTTTAAGTACTTTGCTCCATCTTATCCGGAGCGCGTCTTCCGCTGTTTTGAGCTTCCGCTTCTCCTTCTTCAGGCTTCTTGCTGTAGCGATGAGCCTGTGCTTAAAAGGCTCTTGTTCGACGGGGTCCTCGGGTGCGACGAATTCGTCGCCATTGAGGCTTGTTTCATCTTCGGAGGGAGGTATATAGCTATGATCCTCAACCTTTTCTTCCGCCGCCCTTTCGTGGGGGCTTGCTTTTGCATCCTCCTGCGCTGAGTCTTACTGGAGGGGGTTGTCTTCGGCACTCTCTGGGGTATTGTTGTTTCCTGTGCCGGAATCTATATTCTTGTTGTGGCGGGATTTAGAGCGGCGCCACTGACGTCGGCGTCTGGGCTGCTTCTTTAGAGAATCTGCCTCCGCTGCTTTTTCGCCATCCCCTTCTTTTGGGGTATCCACCATGTATACGTCATATGACGAGGTGGCCTTCCAGGTGCCATGGCGCTGGCTCTTGTTGTCTCCGGCATCGTCGTCCATAGCGTCGATGTCGTCGAATCATGTCTGGCATGTCGGTTAGATCCTCGGCGGTGTCTACAAAGTGGGTGGTGGGTGGGCTCTGAATTTCTCCATCGTCCGAACTCCAACCGTCCCGCCATAGTCCGGCCAGATTCTCTGATAGCGAGAGATGCTTGAGGAATTCAGGATATCGCCAAAAGCGAGTCTTTGGAAGATGTCCGCGGCGGTGAATTCCATAACCGGCGCCCAATCCGGATTAATCGGTAGGGGCGCGGGAGGCCCGGAGTCTGGCGCCTCGGGATCACGAGTTTCGCAGGGGACAAGATTGGTATTCGGCTCCATCGCCGTGGATGTTGAAGCCCCCAGGGCGGCGTCTATCCACCGGCCCTCGATATGGGCAATCGGTTCCGGGCTAGTGGCCGAAGCGGATCCGAGTCTGACCACCAAAGCCTTGTCCGTGGCGAGCTAGATCATGCCCATCGCCAGTCTTGGCGGCGCTTGGCTGTGGCTCGAGTCGTCGAAGATCAAGTCTCCGCGGTCGTCGGCCGTGAAGTTTAAGCTTCGAATCGACACGATGGCGGGCGTAGCTTCGATCTGCTCGGATGGCCAAGAGAATTGGCTCGCGATGCAAAGCCGCCGAATATGAAGATCTGTCGGGGAGAAAAGTCTCACCACACAGCGTTGATGGTTGAAGATGCCATCGAGCCTATCGGTGGCGACACGACGAGGAACTCTCAATGAAAGCACCAATGTCGATGTCAAAACCGGCGGATCTCGGGTAGGGGTCCCGGCTGTGCGTCTAGGCGGATGGTAGCAGGAGGCGAGGACACAATGTTTTTCCCCAGGTTCGGGCCCTCTCGATGGAGGTAAAACCCTACGTCCCGCTTGATTAATATTGATGATATAGGTACTACAAGAGTAGATCTACCACGAGATCGGGAGGCTAAACCCTAGAAGCTAGCCTATGGTATGATTGTTGAGATGTATGTTCGTCCTACGGACTAAGGCCCTCCGGTTTATATAGACACCGGAGAGGCTAGGGTTACATAGAGTCGGTTACAATGGTAGGAGATCTACATATCCGTATTGCCAAGCTTGCCTTCCACGCCAAGGAAAGTACCTTCCGGACACGAGCCGGAGTCTTCAATCTTCTATCTTCGTAGTATGGGAGTCCGGCGGATATTGATAGTCCGGCTTTCCGGACACCCCCTAGTCCAGGACTCCCTCAACACACAAAAACAGTAAGGATAAATATTGGGTTGTCTCCCAACAAGCGTTTTTCTTTAATGCCTTTCTAGATAGGCATGATGATGACAATGATGCTCACATAAAAGATAAGAATTGAAACATAACGGGAGCATCAGGAAGCATATGAATAGCACTTTTAAGTCTAACCAACTTCCTATGCATAGGGATTTCGTGAGCAAACAACTTAGGGGAGCAAGAATCATCTTGCATAGGAAGGTAAAACAAGCATAACTTCAAGATTTTAAGCACATAGAGAGGAAACTTGACATTATTGCAACTCCTACAAGCATATGTTCCTTCCCTCATAATAATTTTCACTAGCACCATGAATGAATTCAACAATATAACCAGCACCTAAAGCATTCTTTTCATGATCTACTTGCAAGGAAAATTTACTACTCTCTTCATAAGCAAACTTCTTCTTTATAGCATACGTATCATCACAATAATCATCATAGATAGGAGGCATGCTTTCATCATAGTAAATTTGCTCATCAAAGCTTGGGGGACAAAATATATCATCTTCATCAAACATAGCTTCCCCAAGCTTGTGGCTTTGTATATCATTAGCATCATGGATATTCAAGGAATTCATACTAACAACATTGCAATCATGCTCATCATTCACATATTTCATGCCAAGCATTCTATGTAATTCTTCTTCTAACACTTGAGCACAATTTTCCTTCCCATCATACTCACGAAATATATTAAAATGGTGAAGCATATGAGACAAACTTAACTCCATTTTTTTTGTAATTTTCTTTTATAGATCAACTAGTGCTAAAACAAGAAACAAAAAGATTAGATTATGAGATCTAAAGATATACCTTCAAGCACTCATCTCCACAGCAGCGCCGAGAAAAGAGCTTAGTTGACGGGTGTGGTGAGTGCCCTTACCTTTGCCTCCCGGCAGCGGCGCGAAAAAGAGCTTGATGTCTACTACACAACCTTCTTCTTGTAGGCGTTGTTGGGCCTGCTGCGTCTGCAGGTTTGTAGGGCGATAGCAAATTTCCCTCAAGTGGATGACCTAAGGTTTATCAATCCGTGGGAGGCGTAGGATGAAGATGGTCTCTCTCAAGCAACCCTGCAACCAAATAACAAAGAGTCTCTTGTGTACCCAACACCCAATACAATGGCAAATTGTATAGGTGCACTAGTTCAGCGAAGAGATGGTGATACAAGTGCAGTATGGATGGTAGATAAAGGTATTTGTAAACTGAAAGTATAAAAACAGCAAGGTAACAAGTGGTAAATGTGGGCATAAACGGTATTGCAATGATAGGAAACAAGGCCTATGTAATGCCCCGGACACACCCGCCGGTGGTCGTTACTCCTGGCGGGATCTAGACTGGCCCCACAGATCAATACTAGTCTTTTCTGCGCACTTTGTCCTCACTCATGCGCTTTTAGGAGCAACTTCGGTCGGTCACCCATCTGAGACTACTCCAAGCTGAGCACGCTTAACTTTGGAGTTACTGTCGAATGGGCTCCGGAAAGAAGAATTCCTTATTGATATGAGTAGTCTATCATCCCTAATAAGCGAGGATATCACATACACTCACACTCGGAGGAACCGACGTCCTCGTCGGGCCACGAAACGTTCCCTCTTGGCACAACCGTCATGCATCCAGTCGATACATGTGCCATGCCGTGTGCCACGATGGGTCACAAGCGTCATGAACAACATGACCGCGCACTGTCGCAACCATCCGTAATCGCGGGTCGGCTCGATACCAACTTATAACGCCCGGACACACCGCAGGGAAGTCGTTACTCTGGCGGGATCTAGGCGGCCCCACAGATCAATACTAGTCTTTTCTGCGACTTTGTCCTCACTCATGCGCACCGAAGCAACTTCGATCGGTCACCCATCTGAGACTACTCCAAGCTGAGCACGCTTAACTTTGGAGTTACGTCCGAATGGGCTCCGGAAAAGAAGAATTCCTTATTGATATGAGTAGTCTATCATCCCTAATAAGCCAGGATATCACAGCCTAGGGTTCATACTTTCACTAGTGTAAGTTCTCTCAACAATAATAACATAGATAGAACATATGACAAGCCCTCAACATGCAACAAAGAGTCACTCCAAAGCCACTAATAGTGGAGAACAAGCGTAGAGATTATGGTGGGATGCAGAAACCACCACAAAGCTATTCTTTCAGATCGATCTATAAAAGAGTTCGTACTAGAATAACACCTTAAGATACAAATCAACCAAAACCCTAATGTCACCTAGATACTCCATTGTCACCTCAAGTATCCGTGGGCATGATTATACGATATGCATCACACAATCTCAGATTCGTCCAACCAACATAAAAGTACTTCAAAGAGTGCCCCAAAGTTTCTACCGGAGAGTCAAGAACATGTGCCAACCCCTATGCATAGGTTCCCAAGTGTCACGAAACCTGCAAGTTGATCACCAAAACATACATCAAGTGGATCAATAGAATAACCCATTGTCACCACGGTTATCCCATGCAAGACATACATCAAGTGTTCATAAAAGACTCAATCCGATAAGATAACATCAAAGGGGAAACTCAATTCATCACAAGAGAGTAGAGGGGGAGAAACATCATAAGATCCAACTACAATAGCAAAGCTCGGGATACATCAAGATCGTGCCGTAGATGGAACACGAGCGAGAACACGAGAGAGAGAGAGAGAGAGAGAGATCAAACACATAGCTATTGGTACATACCCTCAGCCCTGAGGGTGAACTACTCCCTCCTCATCATGGATAGCGCCGGGATGATGAAGATGGCCACCGGTGATGGTATCCCCCTCCGGCAGGGTGCCGGAACAGGGTCCCGATTGGTTTTTGGTGACTACAGAGGCTTACGGCGGCGGAACTCCCGATCTATCTTCTGTTCTGGAAGTTTTAGGGTATATTGGTATATATAGGAGGAAGAAATACGTCAGGGGAGCCACGAGGGCCCCATGAGGGTGGAGGGCGCGCCCAAGGGGGGGGGGCTCGTCCCCCTACCTCGTGCCTTCCTTGTTTCTTTCTTGACGTGGACTCCAAGTCTCCCGGGTTGTTTTCCTTCCAAAAATAACTTCTCCAGTTGATTTCGTTCCGTTTTGACTCCGTCTGATATTCCTTTTCCTCGAAACACTGGAATAGGCATAAAACAACAAATCTGGGCTGGGCCTCCGGTTAATATGTTAGTCCCGAAAATAATATAAAAGTGGATAATAAAGCCCAATATTGCCTAAAATAGTAGATAAAGTAGCACGGAGCAACCAAAAATTATAGATACGTTGGAGACGTATCATGGACAAGTTCACCAAGTGGGCTGAGGTGGAAGCTGTCTGCACTATCCCAGCGGGCTCCGTAGTCAAGTTCATCAAGGGCCTCATGAGCCGATTTGGGGTGCCTAACCGCATCATCACCGACAACGGTTCGCAATTCACCAGTAATCTCTTCAAAACGTGTTGTGCTAACCTTGGAGCGCAGATATGCTACGCTTCGGTAGCATACCCCCGGAGCAACGGCCAGGCCGAGCGAGCCAACGTGGAGGTCCTGAGGGGTCTCAAAACCTGGACCGTCAAGAAGAAGCTGGAGGCCTGCGGCAGGGACTGGTACGACGAGCTCCAGTCTGTGTTGTGGTCTATCCGCACGACCGCGGCTAAGCCAACTGGCGAGACCCCGTTCTTCCTCATCTACGGAGCTGTGGTCGTCCTCCCTCACGAGGTCAGGCGTCGTTCCGCACGGGTCCTGGCGTTCGACGAGATGCAGCAGGACGCCATGCGAGGGACGGATCTCGTGTTGGGGGAGGAACGCCGTCGAGAGGCCGCGCTGCAAGCGGCAAGGTATCAATAGGCGCTGTGACGATACCATTGCCGCAACATCCGCCCCAGAACTCTTGAGGTAGGGGACCTAGTGCTCAGACGGGTCCTCTCCAGGGAGGGGTTGCACAAGCTCTCTCCCATGTGGGAGGGCCCATTCAAGGTTGTTCATGTTTCCAGGCCCGGCTCTGCACGCTTGGAGAACCAGGAGGTGGTGCCCATCCAGAATGCATGGAACATTCAACATCTCCGGAGATTCTACCCCTGAGCGAGGCCCAATGCCTATGGAAAAGGCCCGGTGCCTGTGAAGAAGGCCAATGTCTGTGAAGCTGCCGCATATCAGAAAAGGCCCCGTGCCTGTGAAGGAGGCCAATGCCTGTGAAGCTGCCGCATTTCGGAAAAGGCCCGATGCCTGTGAAGAAGGCCAATGCCTGTGAAGCTGCCGCATTTCAGAAAAGGCCCGGTGCCTGTGAAGAAGGCCAATGCCTGTGAAGCTGCCGCATTTTGGAAAAGGCCCGGTGCCTGTGAAGAAGGCCAATGCCTGTGAAGCTCGCCGCCCGTGACACTCTCACGTAATAATGAGTGGGGCTGTACATGCCTCGGAGTCTCCGGAGTGCCGCCCTCGGGCCTCGGGGCTCCATACGCCTTGATGGCAGCACTAACTCCTGCTTGGTGAGAAGACGTCGAAGACTAGTTTAGGTGCCGGACGCGGCTTTTTCATTTGCTTTCTGCAGTTGGCTTGTTCGTTCCTATTTGAAGTTTTATTGGAGTTGTTGCCGTCTCAAGCTTGTGACTCTTTGTCTTATTTGCTTCATTTTCTCTCGCGCAAGTCTCGCGAGGGAGGTATGCGGGCACCCTCGGAAGTGTTTTCTGCCCCGATCGTTTGAAGCATTCCTATCCGAGTCCGTTGCGGGAGCACTCCTCGCAGTCCGTGACCCACGGGCATCGCGACGCGAGCACAGGACCTGGGTCGGTCGTCCCCACAACCGAGACCGGGAGCTACCCCTCCTGACTAATCCTTGCAGGACATGAAGCACGCGGCGAGGCCTCGGCCTCAGGAGGCGAAGACCGCGACAAGCCTCCCCGAGCTAAGTCATTCCCACACACGGGCACGCGGCAAAGAAACATAGCACATAAATAGCAGAAACCACACGATAATTAACAGCAACAGTTGAACACGCCCCCGTAGGGCCCTATACTACCTTCTTTTTGCGCAGGAAGAAAAACAAAATAAGCACGACTTGCTCGGCGCCAACTCGTGGCGAGGGCTCGTACTGCCTTGGGAGCTCAGCTAGATCCCTTCTCTCGCTTCACCGGGGCGCGGCGGCGGACCCACCCGCTACCTTCCCCTAGGCGGGCGCGACGGCATGGGGGCTGGTCGCGGCCACCGCTAGAGGAGCTGCTGTGTGAAGGAGAGTCGCCGAAGCTTGGCGAGCCCCGAGCGCCGCTGCCCACGCACCTGCCACCACCTTCATCCTGATGAACGTCGGGGATGGGCTCACGGCCGCGGTCAGCATCTTCGGGGCAGCACCCAGCGCGGCGGCCGTCTTCCACGAACACCCTCACGTAGAGGGTGGCATCACCGTCGAACTTGAAGTGCAGGGTGCACCGCCGGCTCAAGCCACGCGCGCGGGCAAACGTTTGCCATCCGCGGGTCAGGTCCACCTCCCCGTCTACGGAGACCTCTAGTGAAGCCCGGGAGGCCCTGCTGCAGCAACCGTCCGCCTGAAGCCAGAGGCCGCCCGGACCGCCGGCCGGAAGTTCACCTACGAAGGAGCTGGAGCCAGGTACTGGTCGGGTCCGCCGACCACACGAAGAACTCCGGTAGCACCTCCGCTGAGCGGAAGCGTGGCCTAGGGGGTCGCGCAGCCACGACATACCTCTCATCGGCAATCGGGCTCTCATCGCCGCGCAGGGGACCGCCTCCACAACTACGAAAAGCCACTACGGGCGCCGCGGGATGCTTGCGAGGGCGGCCCCGGCCGCGCTTGGTCGGAGGAGAGTCAGGCCCTTCCTGACGGGCCTTTCCCTTCTACGCTGCCGAGAACTTCTTCGGCGGAGCCATGGGAGTGGTGAGTAGCCGGGATGGAGAGAAAGGAGTAGCAGGAGGGAATGGACTGGAAGGGCTCGCGCCGTTCCTTACTTATAGCCGAAGAAGGCCAACCGTCGGCCACCACGATCGCAGGTAATCATGACCCATTTTTGCATGCAGGGACTTGTCAAGTCGTGTGGTTGTCGAGGAGTCGTGGGGAAGTGGAGGCATACGTCAATCAATCGCCACCTGGCGCCTAGAGACGCGAGCTATTAGAACCCGGCGCATCGCACTTGCCCCTTCGCTTCGCTGGTAAGCCAAGTCCGGGCGCGCCTTGGGCCCGGGGGCTACTGTCGGCATTTTGGGAGCGGGGGTCCCCAAACTTGCCTGCCAGCGGCCTGCGGCGTGGCTCAAGTGGGGGCCCAGTGTGGCCCAGCTTCATCAGCTCAAGCTCAAGACCCTCGCAAGGGGCCAAGCCTCGCGGGGCGGACGACAGGAAGCTTCCTCAGGAGAAGCCTCATCAGGCAGGCTCGCGAGGAGGCGGAGAGATCCAAGCAGGGCACCTCGCGAGCACCCCGTGATGCAGGCCATGACGATCGAGACCAGGCGGGCGCCGACCTGCGCAGTGTCCTTGTTTCCCCTTCGGTGTAAAGGCGGCAAGCACATGGCGAGGCATCATGCAAAGGTTACCGTTTCGGTGCAACAAGACCAAGACCACCAGAGCAGCAGGATGGAGGTCATCGTGGAGCCCAGGACGGCGTCATCGTCAGTGCCTTTGGCAGCCGAAGACCAACTTTAGTCAGGATAAGTGTACTAGATGTTCCCCTTCAAAATGGCCAATTGTTGGCGCCCTTCCCGCTCATTATTTGGGAAGAGGCCCAGGGCCTCCCTCTATAAATAGGACTAGCCACCACAGAGTAGTGGCATCCATCGAAGAGATCACGCATAGACTAGAGAGAGGCGACTGAACTCACCCAAGCAGTTCATTGCACCAGCTCAAGAACAGCCCTCGCGAGGCTGTTCTCCCTTTGTACTGTTCATCATCAGCCCCTGAGGGAATCCACCACACCACACACTGGAGTAGGGTATTGCACCACAATGGTGGCCTGAACCAGTATAAATCTCGTGTCCCTTATGTGTTCTTCTTTCTAGCCTAGTTCGTTTGCGAGACTTCACGACGTGAGCTGGTAGGGGAAAGATCTTCGTGCGCACCCCAGAGTTCGAATCTCAAGGGTCTGCTGGAACCCGAAATCCGACAAGCCTCCCAGAAAATTCAATTGGGAGTTGGGAGGAACTCGAGTATGCTCTCAGGGCCAATTTTCAAGGGACTTATGTCCGGCCTTCGGATGCGGACGATTTAAGTCACATAATCCAACAGCCCAGAGAGTCCGCCTGCAAGATTTGGAAAATATTCCTCACTAAAAAGAATCAAATTGTCGATTGTCTGGATGCCGAAGCGTTAGCGGCATTCAAATACAGCATCCGCGACGAATGGCTCGCTAGACACCTCGGCCAAGAAAAGCCAAGGACAATGGCAGCCTTTACAAGCCTTATGACCCGCTTTTGCGCGGGTGAAGTGTCAGAGTAATGGGCCACGGGTAGGCTAACCCGGGTCCTAGGATCTTTCAAGACATCGGGGCAGGCCACACCCCTCAAGCCGAGTCCCAGACGGCGACTCCAAGACAAGCCGAGTCCCAGACGGCGACTCCAAGACAAGCCGACTCCAAGCTGGCGACCTCCAGAGAGGCCGACTGTGGGAGTCGGCCCATGACTCTTCATGAAGCCCGATGCGGGGTACGGTCGCGACGTGGCCGTTCCCCCTGCCCACGAGGGACCGGCATGTCTACAATGAGCCGTATCGCCGGAAGATCTCCGGCGAGGCACAACACTGTTGCCATGCCTGCCCTGACCTCAGCCACAGTGCGCGACGCACTACACCCACGACGCCGGCCTGTACGGCCCGAAGACCGCGGGGCCGCCTGTCAGTGGGTGGACCGAAGGCGGCCTGAGCGTCTCGAAGACAGCCCTGTGGGATTCGGCCTCCCTAGAGTCGGCCGCCTCCCCTCCACGGCCCCACGAGCCATTAACCAGATAGGATGGGGAATGGCGACAGTGATCGCCCGATAGACGGCGGCACTGTTGCCACGACCCCATGACCAAGCCTGCATCATCAGGAGGGCCGCACAGTGTCAGGCCTGTCCGCGGGACCCACTAGTCGGTGGGCCCCAGAAGCCGGCGGGAAGGACGGCGGCATGAGAGACAGACGGCTGGGACCCGCGCTCAGCCGGATTACCATTGTACCCCGGGGGGTAGGCCTATATAAACCCCCTGGGGCACCCATGCGAAGGGTTGGGACCTTGATAGAGATAGACCAGATAGCGCAGGGAGGAGAGAACTAGCCTTGCTCTCTCCGGCCACCCGATACAGCTCGAGGAGCACCATTGTGGTCACTTTGCTTTAGTGATCATGGGAGACCCCGCAGAGCAGCAGTAGTTGTGTTATCTCCCCAGAGAGCCCTGAAGCTAGGTAAGATTCGCCGGCGTGCATGCCTACGCCTCATCCCGTTTCCAGGCACCGGCGTCGTTCTACTCGCCCCCACCATGATATGCCATCCTTTGGCATATGTCACACCCAAGAAAGGTGCGGCGGAGGGGCTCGGGTTCGCTCTCCCGGCGCCCAAATGAGCGGCGGAGAGCACCCACGAGGAGCCGGAGCTCGCCTGCATCTAGCGCAGCAAGCAGCAGCGGCTAGGGAGGCCAGAGCTCGTCGGAAACGAGCTGGGGGCGGCGGCCGGCGTTCGGGCACAAGTGGCACGGCGGCTAGGGCGTGCGAGAGTAAAAACAGATGGAGGGAGAAGAGTCACTGGCTCACGGCGGTTGCGACGGCCGTCGAAGTGGGCTAGGCGGTGGTCGGAGCTGGGCGAGGCGGCGAGGGGGATCTCCGGCGGGCGATGGTGAAGATGACGATGAGGCCGACGCTGTGTTGCTCCCGGGCTCATTTGCATAGAACAGAGGAGGTAGAGAGGTACAACGGAGCTCCTGGACGTGCTGGGGAGGCGGGGCGGTGGCTGTGGCTATGGTGACGACGAACGGCGGTGACGACAGCGCTCGGTAAGATGCGGGGAGAGAGCAGAGGAGGGGAGAGGAGGAGTGGGTAGACTAGAGGGGTCGGGGGGTTGCGTGGCGTTTCGAGGGAGTAGCGGAGGCAAGCAGAGAGGCAGGAGGTGGCCGAGCGTGTGCCGGCGTGCGTCGGCCACGCGCGCTGCCCATTGGCGCGAGGAAGACGGTAGGAGGGAAGGCTGTTGGGCTAGGCCAACAGTGCTGGGCCGCCAGCGGGCCGGCCAGGTAAGGGTAGGTGAGTTTCTCTCCTCTTTGCCTTTTCCTATTTCTGTTTTGTTTTCTATTTTTTTCTGTTTGTTTTGATTCAGTTCCAGCGCTAAATAATTATAGTTACTTCTGGAAATTCTTGTGGGTGTAAGATGAACTAATCCAAAACACCACATTATTTTTCAGAATTATTGGAGTTATAAAAATATTTATAGGAATTTATAACCCCAATTCAAATATTTAGGAGTTAAATCAAAGTCCACAATGTCATGGAAAAATGTTCAATATTTATGGAGGAGCTTTAATAACTTCCCATAAATCATGAACATTTTTGAAGGGCACTTTGGAATCATTGAGAATTATTTTAGGTTGATCTTGTTTGAATTAAATTGGTGCTAGGGTTTGGTCATCCCCATTTCAAATTTATTTGAATTTAATCATGATGCATGGATGACTATGCAACTACTTGCAAACAAACTCTAGGGCTGTGACAATATCTTTTCTTCTCGCGTATCGAAGTGCAAATAATTCTTCCTTTTCTTCTGAACTGGATTTTTGAATTTCTTCGTTCTTCTCATCTATTCATACATTGGTTGTCGTATAATTTCAGCTGGAGTGCTGCCTAAATTATTTAATTCTTATTCCTTTTCTATCTTGTTCTAACCGGAGTGGTTTCAGAGCCTATCTTGTTTTCATGAGCATTTGATTCTCGTCATATTCATCGTTCATCTTTTCTAACCTAGTGCTCTCGACTTTTTTCATCTTCTCTCTTGCATTCTTACTTCACCTCTTCCTCTTTCTCTTCCGTCTCGTTCGTAAGATCTCGGGACGAGATCTCTTGTTAGTGGAGTTGAGTTGTAACGCCCCGAATCCGATGCGCCAGGTGTCCTCCAGTTATTTTTCGTCGTTTCCATGTCATTTGCTTGTGTGTTGCATTTTGCCATGTCATCATCTGCCTTTCATCTACATGTTTTTCAAAACTTGCATCCGTTCGGGTCCCGCCGGTTCTCTCCGTTGTCCGTTCTGAGCACAGACACACTCGCACGCACCTGTTGCCCCTCTCAGACCTTGTTTTGTGAGTGGAATAAAAACGTTCTTGGAATGGTCCGAGATTTGCCGAGTGGCCTTGGTATAGCACTGGTAGACCGCCCATCAAATTTGTTCCATTTGGAGGTCGTTTGATGCCCCAAAGATTAACCGCGTAGCCCGTGGCCCCTCTCTCTTTGCAGCCCAACACCCCCCTTCAAACAGCCCACTAGCCGATCCTAACCCCATCCATGCTCTCGGCCGTTCGATCATGATCGTGTGGGCGAAAACCGCACCTCATTTGGACACTCCTAGCTCCCTCAACATATAAATATGTGACCTCCCCGAAATTTCACGCAGATGAAACCCTAGCCCTGCTCCTCAGTGCGCCGGACATGTACGCGCCCGCCGGACAAAATCCC
This sequence comes from Aegilops speltoides, assembly GCA_021437245.1. Lineage (NCBI taxonomy): Eukaryota > Viridiplantae > Streptophyta > Magnoliopsida > Poales > Poaceae > Aegilops > Aegilops speltoides. The sequence goes on from CM038142.1 coordinate 230,263,106, forward strand.
ACCGCCGTTACCCACGAATCCTGCGCCGACACGTCACCCCGCCGGCGTCTCCACCGCGCCGGCCCTCCCGGCCTAGATCGGGGCCCGCCGAGCCCATCGGAGCTCGGACGAGCCCGTGCGCCATCGCCCGTATGCCCCGCGTGCTCGGGTCGCCCCTCGCCGGCGTTCGTCGTCCGCCGCCGCCTCGACCTCACCGGAGCGCGCCACCGTCTCACCGCCCTTGCCGCCCCAGGTCACCGGCCATCACGCCCGTCTCCATCTCCTTCCTCCTCTGGCCGATCTCTCTCTCTCACCTCGCTCTCTCTTTCTTCTCCCCGCAAGGCCGCCATGGAGCTCGCTGCCGGATCCCGCGCCGCCGTGCACTGCCAACCCCGCCGTCTCCGGGAATGGGGTCCCTGGAGCCGGACCTGCCCGGATCCACTGCCCCTCGGCCTCCTCCGACCTCGTCTCCAGCCGGACCCGCCGCCGCCGCCATGCCGACCTCGCCGTGGATCGAGGACGAGCAGCTCATCCCGCTCGTTCGCGTTGACCCCTTCGTGGGCCCTCCCCCCCAAACCGGCCTGCTGGACACGGCCCAGCCCCGGCCTGCCTCCTCCCCTTCGTGGGCCGAAGCCCAAGGTGAGCAGCCCTATCCCTCACCCCGTGCACAACTTGGCTATATCGCGCTCGATCCATTTTTTTCCTGAAAACTGTTGTCCCTGAATTTCAGCATCATATAGGCATCTTTGACCTGCTGTATCTTTGTGCATGTTGCTCCGATATGCATCTATAATATGTCAAAATGTTCATTGTGAGATGCTCTACATTTCTTTACATTGTGCCATGCTTGTTTGAATCCATCATGTTTCACTAATCATCGTTGCAAGACTGCTATATGATTTTAACGTGCTGAAACTGTTATAACTTGTTGATTTGTCTTTTTCATTGTATTTTGTGTCTGCATCATATGAGAATGATCTCTACATGAGTTTTGAACTAAATCATGCCATCTTTACAGGGGTGATTGTCTTGTATTTTTTTGATGTATGTGGTGACTAGAACAAGCATGCAAAATAGCCTCCATGATGTTGCTGATTTCTGTGACTTGAAGTTATTTCTGCAAAGTCTGTAGCTATAACATTGTGATGCCATGTAACCTGCTCCTACAAGTCATTCTATGCACGATCTGGAGATGTTCACTAAGTATGTTTTGTTACTCATGTTATGATCTATCCATCCATGCCCTTGGTTGCAATTATAGCTTGCTGTAGCTTGTTGTAATCTTGCTCCAAACTTGCTAAATAATGTTGTTGTCAGCCTGTTAACATTAAGTTCAGTTTTGCCATGTGTTTTGCTAGTGATCCATGCACCCTATGAACTTTTTCTTGCCATGCTTAGGTTCATAAACATGTCTTATTACTTTTGGTAACCTTGTGATGCCATGTATTGCTCTGTGGTGAGTGGTACAAGTTCACCAACATGCCTACTTATCGTTGTTCCTGCCATATCTGAATCTGTCATATCACTTGCCATGTTTGCATGGATGTTACCATATTTTCTGTTAATCTTTGGAATAAGTTCAGTAAGGGAGTTTTTTATCTTTAGTGGTAGCATGCCATGCCTTTGTTTGCCATGTGAAGTTCCTGTAACATGTTGTTTGATAGCTCTAAACATTGCAATCTGATGTTATTTCTGCTAAGTTTGTGAAACTGTTATTATTTGCAATCTTGTCATGTCCTTTTGAGCATGTTCTATTGTTTTCTGGAGATAGATCAGTGTCCATGTTTTGTCATGCTTTACCTATACTTGATTCCCTTTCCTTTTGTTTTCACGTTGAGATGCTGTAGCATATTGTCTTGATGCTAGCTAGATGCCTAGTTGCTGTTTTGGATAGCTTGTCCTTTAAACTTGTTTCATGTGTATGTGTTGAACCGTTGCTCCGTTTTGAGTGTGCTCTATATGAAACTTGCTTTTTTTGCATGAAGTTTTATATTATCATGTTGCATCCATGTTTTGAGAGTGTTTTCTTGATGTTTGTATGCATTTTGCATCAATGCCATGTTTAACTTGTTTTGCTCATATCTTCTAGGTCGTAGCTCCGAACTAAATGAACTTTATATTTAACTTGACTAGAATTTCGTGTAGATCCTCTTGGTGATCTTTAACTTGTTGTTTAACAACTTCAACTTAATTGTTGTTCAGATCTGGACCAACTTCGAAACATGCATATAAGGACTTACCGGAATTGTTATATGTTGTTTCCGGCCCCATTTAAACTGGTTTGGTTATGTTGTTCTTGTATGCATCATCTCTTGCCATGAGTAGCTTCATGTAGCATTTGTCATGCATCATACATGGTTGTGCATCATGTCATGGTTAAGTGTTGCGTGTTTACCTTGTTGTTTGCTTCTTTCCGGTTGTGCTCCTTCTCGTTAGTTCATTTTCGTTGCGATCGTGAGGATCCGTTCGTCTACGCTTGGTTCGTCTTCGTGGCTTCATCTTCTTCATGGACTCGTTCTTCTTCCTTGCGGGATTTCAGGCAAGATGACTGTCACCTTGGATCTCACTACTATCATTGCTATGCTAGTTGTTTCGTTCTATCGCTTTGCTGCGCTACCTACCATTTGCTCATCAAGCCTCCCAAATTGCCATGTCAGCCTCTAACCTTTTCGTCCTTCCTAGCAAACCATTGCTTGGCTATGTTACCGCTTTTGCTCAGCCCCTCTTATAGCGTTGTTAGTTGCAGGTGAAATTGAAGAATGCTCCATGGTGGACAGGATTATGGTTGGGATATCACAATATCTCTCATTTAATTAACGCATCTATATACGTGGTAAAGGGTGGAAGGCTTGGCCTTATGCCCGGTGTTTTGTTCCACTCTTGCCGCCCTACTTTCCGTCATACCGGTGTTATGTTCCTTGATTTTGTGTTCCTTACGCGGTTGCGTGATTTATGGGACCCCCTTGACAGTTCACTTTGAATAAAACTCCTCCAGCAAGGCCCAACCTTGGTTTTACCATTTGCCTCACCACCACCTATACTTTTTCCTTGGGAGTCGCGCTCCCGAGGGTCATCTTTAGTTTAGCCCCCCCCCGGCCAGTGCTTCTCCAAGTGCTAGTCTGAACCGAGTTGCCTGTGGGGCCACCTCGGGGAAACTTGAGGGCTGGTTTTACTCGTAGCTAGTCTCATCCTGTGTTGCCCTGAGAACGAGATATGTGCAGCTCCTATCGGGATTGTCGGCACATCGGGCGTCTTTGCTCGTCTTGTTTTCCCATTGTCGAAATGTCTTGTAAACCGGGATTCCGAGACTGATCGGGTCTTCCTGGGAGAAGGAATATCCTTCGTTGACCATGAGAGCTTGTGATGGGCTAAGTTGGGACACCCCTACAGGGTATAAACTTTCGAGAGCCGTGCCATTCGAACTAAAATGCATCAATTGCTTGTGTAACTGTGATGGTCTCTTTTCGACGGAGTCCGGGAAGTGAACACGGTTTTTGGGTTATGTTTGACCGTAAGAAGTTTCAGGATCACTTCTTGATCACTTCTAGCTTCTCGACCGTTCTGTTTGCTTCTCTTCTCGCTCTCATTTGCGTATGTTAGCCACCATATATGCTTAGTCGCTGCTACAACCTCACCACTTTACCCCTTCCTTACCATTAAGCTTTGCTAGTCTTGATACTCATGGTAATGGGATTGCTGAGTCCTCGTGACTCAGAGATTACTAACAACGATTCTTGCAGTACAGGTTATCACGGTGATCATGGCCGAGAGCGATGTTTGCTTGTTTTGGAGTTCTTACGCTTCTTCTTGATCGGAGGATAGGTTCGGTCGGCGGCTGGGCTAGCGAGGTGGATGTCGTTTGAGTTTACATTTGTTTTCATCTCTAGTCGGATGATGCTCTTGTGTATGATGATGTTGTATTCGTGTGGCATTGTATGCCTCTTGTATGTATCCCCATCTATTATGTAATGTTGATGTAATGATATCCACCTTGCAAAAGCGTATTAATATGCGGTTCTATCCTTGGTGGGACTTTCGTGTCTCTTTAGGATAGTATCGCATATTGGGCGTGACAGTGACGCACCACGGCTACAACATCCTCAAGATGCCGGGGAGTGGCGGAATCATCACGGTCTCCTATGAGGAAAAGGACGTTGTGTGCATTCTTGAGCGCGCCTACCGAGATGCAGCGGTCGAGGACCCTGAAGACGAGGGTGATGCCCTCCCTTCGGAGGTCGCCCCCAGGACAAAGAAGTAGCTGTTGGGTCAGGGATCTCAAGAGGAGGCATGGCCTGACGGTACTGCATTAAGCCTCTCGTCTGTGGATGGGGCGCCTTCACCTATCGCATTGGAAGGCACCCGGCTCCCCTCTCAAGTTGGGCTCGGGGTGATACCTCTCCAATGTATATATAATTTTTTATTATTCAATGTTGTTTTATTATCAATCTTGTATGTTTTATAATCATTTTATAGTCATTTTATATTTTTTGGTACTAACCTATTGACATAGTGCCAAGTGCCAGTTGTTGTTTTCTGCATGTTTTTTACATCGCAGGAAATCAATATCAGACGGAGTCCAAATGCCACAAAACTTTACGATGATTTTTTATGGACCAAAAGGAAGAAGTTGGGCCCTAGTTGCACCTGGAGGGAGTCCCAAGGAGGGACAACCCACCAGGGCGCGCCAGGAGGCCCAGGCGCGCCCAGTGGGTTGTGCCCACCTCGGGTGCCCCCCGGACCATCTCTTTGCTCTATAAATACCCCAATATTCCAGAAACCCTAGGGGAGTCGACGATATATTCATCAAGCCGCCGTAGGGGATACCCTAGGGGAGTCCCTAGGGGAGTCCAGAACCACCAAATCCAATCTAGACACCATCACGGAGGGGTTCACCAATTCCATTGGTGCCTCTCCGATGATGCGTGAGTAGTTCTTTGTAGACCTTCGGGTTCGTAGTTAGTAGCTAGATGGTTTTCTCTCTCTTGCTGAATTCTCAATACAATGGACTCTTGGAGATGCATATGATGTAACTCTTTTTGCGGTGTGTTTGTTGGGATCCGATGAACTTCAAGTTTCTGATCAGTTATGTCTTTTTATATCCATGAAAGTTATTTGAGTTTCTTTGATCTCTTATATGCATGGTCTCTTATAGCCTTGTATTTCTCCTCTGATATTTGGGTTTTGTTTGGCCAACTTAATCTATTTATCTTGCAATGGGAAGAGGTGCCCGGTAGTGGGTTAGATCTTACGGTGCTTGATCCCGATGACAGAAAGGGAACCGACACGTATGTATCGTTGCTACTAAGGATAAAAAGATGGGATATATATCTACGCAATGGATAAACGGATCTTGTCTAAATCACGTCATCGTTCTTATTGCATTACTCCGTTTTTCCATGAACTTAATACACTAGATGCATGTAGGATAGCAGTCGATGTGTGGGGTAATAGTAGTAGATGCAGGCAGGAGTCGGTCTACCAATCTTGGATGTGATGCCTATGTAATGATCATTGTCTGGATATCGTCATAGTTATTTCAAGTTCTATCAATTGCCCAATAGTAATATATTTACCCACCGTTTGCTATCTTCCTTGAGAGAAGCCACTAGTGAAACCTACGGCCCCCGGGTCTTCTTTCTCATATATTTGCCTTGCGATCTACTTTTCCTTGCGTTTATTTTCAGATCTATTAAACCAAAAATACCTTTCTGCAATTTATTCTTATTTATTTTATTTGGCGTTCGATCTATCAATCTACTACAAATTTACCTCACGTCCTTTGCCTATCTTGAGGCGCCGTACCCCGAAAGGGATTGACAACCTATTTAACACATCGGGTTGTGAGGTGTTGTTCTTTGTGTGTAGGGGTTGTTTACGTTGTGTTGCTTGGTTCTCCTACTAGTTCGATAACCTTGGTTTCATATCTGAGGGAAATACCTACTGCCGCTGTGCTGCATCATCCCTTCCTCTTTGGGGAAATACCGACGTAGCTTCAAGCGACATCAAAAGGAATTTTTGGCGTCATTGCCGGGGAGGATCACCCCAAGATAGTCTCCCATCAACGTGCCTTCTAGTGCCGTTGCCGGGGAGGAACTTCAACATAACCAGGTTCCTAATCACAAATCTCATTTCCTTGCAATTTACATTATTCGCCATTTGTCTCTCGTTTGCCTCTCCACCACTTCACAAAATTGTCATTTTATCCGCCTCTCTTTTTTCCTTTGCCGTTTTCTTGTCAGATCTATCCTTTGCTTGCAATCATGAGTGATTTCAGTATGGCACTAATAGATGATGGCCTAACTCCTAAATTTGGACGTACGGGCAATCTGGATGCTAAAACTTTTAACTTGGGGCAAGGGAATGTTATGGGAAAAGAACGTATTCAAGAATTTTTCAATTGTGTTGGGAATCTAAGTCTTGATGATGCTCCTATAGTTAAAACTACTAGGTCTTATGCGGATGTTATTTCAGCACTAGTTCTAAAACTTGAAAGTAAATTTATTCGTACCCATCCTACTTTGCAAAGATTGTTTTTTGAGCTCCCCGACATAAAGAATCCTAGGGCCAAAAAGTTGGCCACTCTCGTTCTTATAAATGAATTTGACTACATAATACGGGAAGCTAGGGAAATCTTTGATTTTTATGGTATGAATCATGAAAAACCTGTGATAGATGAAATTCTTTATAATAGTGATTATGCACTAAGGCATTTGCTTGGGGATAATAAGATCTTTGATGAGAATCTTAAAAAGGAAGTCCCCGTTGTAGATATAATCCAACAAGTTTTTAATAATGTTAATCAACACTACTCTTGGATTGTTGCGGGTAATCAAAGGGGTCATGATGAAAACCAACTAAGGAATGCTAAATTTTCCATGGATAATATGTTTTATGTTGTATTTACAAAACCCCATGATGAAAATACCTCTAACAAAATTAAGAAGAAAAAAGATGACAAAACTTAGATCCTTGCTTTATTCCTAGCTAAGGGCGTAAAACTATAGCGCTTGTTGGGAGGCAACCCAATGAATAGTATTTATTTTTACTTTTTGCTTTCTGTTCTTGTGTGTTAACACAATTATGCTACTCGTATGATTGCGTTTTTGTGTTTTAATTAGTGTTTGTGCCAAGTAAAGCCATTAGGATCTTCTGGGGTGATAGTTGTTTGATCTTGCTGAAAAAGACAGAAACTTTGCTCTCACAAAAATAATTTTCATAAATATCAGAAAAGAGATTTTGCCCTGATTATTTCTGCATAAGATTAATATACAAATTACGCTGGTCTTCCTAATTTGGTAGAATTTTTGGAGTTCCAGAAGTATTCGAAATTGCCAGATTACTACAGACTGTTCTGTTTTGACAGATTCTGTTTTCTATGTGTTGTGTGCTTATTTTGATGGCTCTATGGTTTTTCCTAGATGAGTTTTTTACATAGAAAAGTTGGAATACAGTAGATATAATACAAAAACGAAATAATAATTGATTTGACACAGCACTTATAGTAGTGGTTTGCTTTCTTTTACTAACGGATCTCACAAGGGTTTTGTTGAGTTTTGTGTGATTGAAGTTTTCAAGTTTTGGGTTATCTTATGACGGATGAAAGAAGGATAATATGGCCTAGCTTCAGCATCAACAACTCAAGACCCTCGCGAGAGGCCAAGCCTCGCAAGGCGGACAACACCAAGACCTCCAAGGGATCAGCCTCCTTAGGCTGGCTTCTATGCAAGGTGCACCTCACGAGGCTCAGCTGACATGAGCCATGACGACCAAGGCCAGGCGGGTGACAGACGGGCGCCAACGGGCGTAGTGTACCAGTTTCCTTTTTGGTGCAAAGGAGGCAAGTTGTAGGCACGGAGTCCTGAGGAATTAACCAAAGGTTTCCATTCTGGAGCAACGAGACCAAGACCGCCAAGATGGCAGGACGGAGGTCATCGTCGAGCCCGCCGCACTGTCACGACCAGTGGCTTTTGCGGGCGAAGATTCCTTTAGTCAAGATAGGATGTACTTGTTGTCTCCCTTCAAATCTGGTCGTTGTGGGATCCCTTCCCGCCAACATTTTGGAAGAGGACCAAGGACACTATAAATAGGACCTAGCCACCACCATAAACCGGGGATGGAAAACAGAGGTCGAATCCACAGAAGACAGAGGGATAGGATCGAATCCCTTCCACCCTCACCAGCTCACCCGAGCTCAAGATAGGGTGTTCCCACTATACTAGTTCTTCCTCAACCCCTCGATGCAAATCCACCACAAAGCAGTAGGGTTTTACACCGCAAGGTGGCCCGAACCTGGGTAAACTATTGTGTCTTTCTTTCCCTTCGAGCTCGACGCGCTAGGCTGTGAGGTTTCGCGAGTAGTAGGCTGGGTAAGTTGAGATCTCCGCACGCACCCTAGAATTCGAACCTCTCAAGGGTTTGCGGAACCCAAAATCCGACATTTGGCGCGCCAGGTAGGGGTGCGTTGGATCTTCTCTTCCGTCGACCGATCAACCGCTACTCCAAAGCTTCCATGGCTGACGCACATCAGGCTCGCGCTGAGCGCCGGGCCGCATTTGCCGCTCGCTTCGCTGAGACGGCACTGGCCGGTGACGATTGTCCTCGTCGTCCTCCATCACCAGCGGCTAACGCTGCCACTGGCCCAACTGGCCACAAACAACAAGCTTCATCACTGCACCCATCCGAGCGCCGCGATGGGCGCACCACCACTCGGTCGCTGACTTCGGCCGCTTTGTCCTCCCATGCGCGACGAGGCCCGGTGAGTGCGCAAGCTGCTGTGCTCATGCCACGGCAGCTCCTGTGCTACTGCCCTATCGACGACTTCTACGAGGAGTGGCTCGAACACATCGTCGAGATCGTCAGCGCTGTCGGAGGCTCTGTTGTGCCGGCCCGCTCACTGCCTCAGCAGCCGCCTGCTGTGGGTGACGTGCCTCATGGGGTGCCTCCACCACCTCCGGTCCAGGGCGCCATCATCGAACCAAGGCGGGCAGCGCCATGGCGCGACCCGCAGCATCAGACGCCTGCGCGTGAAGAAGCAAGCTGTCAAGTGGTGTGACGGCCCCAAGAAGATGTGTCGGTGTCAAAACCGGCGGATCTCGAGTAGGGGGTCCAGAACTGTGCATCTAGGCGGATGGTAACAGGAGACGAGGGACACAATGTTTTTTCCCAGGTTCGGGCCCTCTCGATGGAGGTAAAACCCTACGTCCTGCTTGATTAATATTGATGATATGGGTAGTACAAGAGTGGATCTACCACGAGATCAAGGAGTCTAAACCCTAAAGCTAGCCTATGGTATGATTGTTGTAATGTATGTTGTGTCCTACGGACTAAAGCCCTCCGGTTTATATAGACACCGGAGAGGGCTAGGGATACACAGAGTCGGTTACAATGGTAGGAGATCTACATATCCGTATCGCCAAGCTTGCCTTCCACGCCAAGGAAAGTCCCATTCGGACACGGGACGGAGTCTTCAATCTTGTATCTTCGTAGTCTTGGAGTCCGGTGGATGATGATAGTCCAGCTGTCCGGACACCCCCTAGTCTAGGACTCCCTCAGTAGCCCCTGAACCAGGCTTCAATGACGATTAGTCCGGCGCGCATAATGTTCGGCATTGCAAGGCGGGTTCCTCCCTTGAATAATCCAGAGAAGATCATGAACACCGGGATAGTGTCGGCTCGCAAAGTAAATTCCACATTCCACAGTAGAGAATAAAATGTACACCAGTTCAATCTGCCGACGTATTATGCGGCGTGACATCACCCGCTACCAGGCTTTTACTTGAATCATTTTTACTATACCACCTCGGCACGTTTAGCGGCGGTTTCCTTAGCATGTCTTGTCGAGCGGTCGTGTTCCCCTTATTCCGGATTCTCATCAATACGTGCGTGGGTAACCCAACCGTTCCGTCATACGCCTCCTCTATTGAAGGTGAATCCCAAACGGTCACGGAGACGGCTCTTGGTATTTTTCCCCTTTATAAGAGGACCAAGGCTCGTTCTTTTTCTTCAATCTCGCATCGAATCTCTTCCTCGCTCCCAGTTCCAACACCCAGAGCTCGAGCGCTTCGGATTCTTAACCATGTCCAGCTCCGACCTCCAAGGTCGGTGGATGCCCTCCTCCGTCACGGAAGAGGACATATTGAAGTTACGTGAGGCCAAGTACCTGGCCTACGAGGTTTCGCACAGGTTGCCTGCCCAAGGGCAGGCCGTGCCCACCCCCGAGCCCGGTGAGTTCGTTGTCTTCGTATCCCACCTCCGTCGGGGTTTAGGCTTCCCGACGGACCCCTTTGTGAGAGGGCTCATGTTCTATTACGGGGTGGATTTTCACGACTTGGCTCCGGAGTCCATCCTCCATATCTCCGCATTCATTATCGTCTGCGAAGCCTTCCTCCGCGTCCCTCCCCACTTCGGCTTGTGGCTGAAGGCCTTCAATGTGGAGCCGAAGATGATCGGGGTGCGTCAAGCGGAGTCTTGGCGGGCGACCATAAGCAAAGGGCGATGCCACAGTGGCGAGGTTCCTTCAAGAGGAACTCGGGCTGTGGCGCAGGAGTGGTTCTATATCACCGCTCGAAGGCGGCAAGCCAAAACCGCCGCCTTCATTCCGCCGGGACCACCATGCCGGTGATGTCATGGGTCGACCAAGGGCTCAAGCGGGGGCCGTCTGAAGGCGTGCCCTTACTGCGAGGCGGATTCGAGACCTCTAGGCGAGGGAGATCAATCTGGTTGTGGTGATGCAGGTTATGCTAATCAGGCATCTTCTGCCCTGCAAATGCCGTCCTCTCCGTCTATGGGAGTTCAACCCGGAGGGACCTCGGATTCTCCAACACTTCATGGGTGCGACACCCGTGGAGATGTCTAAGTTGTTCTTTGGACCGCAGGTGGCGTGTCGGAATTGGCCGAGGGCGAGCCTAAGCCGCAATCGCCGGATACTCGGGTAAATAGCTCGAGTCCGGACGTTCGGTTTATCTGCTTTTCTAAAGTTAGCCTCGACCCATTACTCTTCATAGGAGTGGGTGGCGCGATCATGGTGATAAGGTGTCGGCCCCCTCCGGAGACCGCTTTGGAGCCGTGATGGTCAGAATGTTGGAGGTCGCGCCCATGGAAGGGAGCGATGGGGAAAATAGAGGAGCTATTATTTTGCCCAAAGCGGCTTCTGAAGAGAGGGGAATCAAAAACCCCTCCTTCCAGGGGGAGAAGAGGACCGCCTCCGAAGATCCGGAGGCCAAAGCCCCTAAGCGGGGGAAGAGGTCTTCACCGGGGGGTCCGGCGTCCGGGGATAATCCGGACGTACAATCATCGCCAAAGGATCAGCCCTCTAGCGAGCCGTGAGTATGAAAAGGGGAGTTAATTAGTAAGGAAATACCTCCATTTGTGCTTATGTGGGTAACCGAAATATTTATCTTGCAGTTCGGATCTGCAGCCTTCTTAGATGAGTTCATCTTCGGGGGACCTTCTTCCGGAGATGATGGAGAGCGAGACGCCTCCGTCTGCTGCGCCGTCAAATAGGGCAGACGAGCCTGAAGTATCATCACGGAGGGAATCCCTGAGTCCGGAGGGGCCAGAGAGTTCGGCACCCGCTAGTATCCGGCCGGGAGAACTGAAGAATCTACTTGAGAGGGCGTCCATCTCAGAAGATCACCGTGCGTTGATGCGTATGGTGATTGGAAGGATTTTGTCCGCCGAGAGCGGATTACGCAATGCCGCTATGAGTTTGCTGGCGGGGGTTTGAGTACTGCGAGCAGCGCACCCTTTTGTCTTTATCAGTTTTGCATGTAAAAATCATACTGTATAGATAGTAGCCCACGAGACTCGGTAGGTTGTCGAAGGCGACAGCGTCGAGGATCGAAATCATAAGTAATGAATGTCGTCGTTCCTATGCGGTGGCGGATAGTCCGAGGGCTAGCCGGACTAGTGGGTTGCGAATTGATGTGGCAACAGCGTGGCGGATCACGGACATCGCACTTGTCAACGGCGACTTGACGAGTCGCAAGGTAAATGAGTTCTCATGATCGCTTTATTAAGGGTCAAAGCCCTCCTCGATAAATTATATGCTGTTTCTGAGGGTGCTACTCTGTGGAGAGCCTTGGGCGAACTTGCTCAAGCTAAGGAGCAAGCCGAAGGAGTACCTACTGCCTCGAGGCGGCCGAGGAGTTGAAGCCGAAAAATTGGACTCTGCCTAGCGAGAAGAGGTGGCGAATTGGCGTGAAAGTAAAGATGCTGCCAACCGCAATGAGGCTCTTGAAAAAGCGCTTGTCGGGCGGGAAGACTGAGGAAGGCCACCGCCGAGGCCTAGGATGCCCGCTCTGCAATGCTGAGCCATGAGGGAGGAGCTGCGCCGGGCGGAGATATCGTGGTTGGCAAGCCTTATCTGCTCGTCACGGTTTATGGATCAAAAGTATGCTCAATTTGATCGGCTGTGGAGTCCGTGGGATCCGTATATAAACTTAGCGGCAAGTCTGGTGATGCCGTTGAGCACTTCCGGGGCGGAAGGATCACAAGGCGGAAGAGCTATTTTGGTCTCAATTCCATAGTCCGGATCGCTCACTTAGTTGACCGACGGTTGGCGAATGGGCGAGCTAAATAGATTTCGGGCTTGCCATGGTGACATAGTGGCTCATGTCGGCCGAGAGGCCCAAGCGACGAGCTACTTGACTTCTGCAGCAATTCCTTGGGCGGTGCATATCAAGGAGATAAGCGGTCGGCTGCATCGGTAGCGAATGGCTCTTGCCGTGTGAAGGCACATTGGGCGAGATGGATGCCACCGCTGTTGTCGCCCGGGTTCGGATGAAAGCCGACTCCCGCTGAGCACTATTTGGGGAAGTTATGCGTGGCGCTCGTGTAATAAGTCGCGGTGCTCAAAAATGTCACGTTCAAATGAGCGTTTTAGCTTGTAAAGCGATGATTATGCTATAACTGCTTTTTATACTTGTGCGTCCCAAGTAGTGAAACTTCTCTGTGCGGCCATTTACGTATACATTTGTATAACTTGAAAGATTGCAGTCTTCGGCTTTAGCCCCCATGCACAAGGTGCGAGGGTGTTCGCAAAAATAGCGCGTTTTCACACTTAATCCGACGTCTCGGTCCTGTTAAGGAGGTGGTAGCGTGGCGAACGAGGCAATCCGGACTATAATGCTTTATCACTTTCACTTAGCGATGGAGTTGAGGTGGGGCTACGATATAGCCCACAGAACCCGCACTTCTCCAGTCGGGACGCGTGTGTGCTGACCGAAGCGGTCCTTCGCCAGCGAAATTCTAAACATTCCGGTAGTCGATCGAGTGGTTGATCAGGTCTCTCGCTGTATCATGACGATCGGTTTCGGCTTTACGCTCTTGAGGTGCTTTCGCCCGGCGGCGGGGCTGTCGCGATAGTTCTCCACGGTGCAGCGTTAGCGATGATCTGAGCGTAAGGTAGCAAAACACGGGCCGGGCAAACCACAGCATTTGACCAAAGACATGATTGGAGCTGATGCATATAATGCCTAACTTTCGAGGCGCCGAACACTCCCCTAGTGTCAGTGCGAGCATGGTCTTACGGCGGCCGATGCCAAAACGTCAGGCTCCGCTTTGGCTATAGGGAGAAACCAAGGGAGAATAACAACAAGAGATAGTAAGAAAGGTTTACGCAGGGTCTTAATCTGAAAAGAATCCTCTCAACGGCTCCCTACTGCACGTCTGCGCCTATGTCTCCGTTGCACCGTTATCCTGGACGGGTATGCACGTTGTTCATCTGTAAAAAGAGAGGAACGCTTAGTTTGAAAACGATTCATGCGAAAAATGTATGTGTAAAAGAAGAAATATAAATAAGTAAAGCGGGGTTTGTATGAACCTGCGGTTATTTGTGCGCGCAGCCCTCTGTGGAGAGGTGTGCGGCTAGGGAACCCCTAACCTGCCGAAGCCGGACTCGTCTATCCGAGTCCGGGGTCTTTGAGTGACCCTCGCACTGAAATGATGCCACGCGGACCGGGCATCTTGAGTGTAAGAGATGCGTAATGCGGTATGGCGTTGAAGCGGACAAAAGCCTTTCGTCCCAAGAGTGCTTGATATCCACTTTTAAATGGGACGATATGAAAAATTAGTTTTTCGCGCCGAAAGTTGTTCGGTGATCCGAACACGACTTCTAGTAATAGGGAGCCTGTGCACTTGGCATAAGGGCCTGGCATCACCCTTTGAAGGAACTGCGGCTGTGTCGAATTTTGGAAGGGTCTGTCCCCATCCTGCGGATTGTGTTTGAATACAGCAGGTTTAAGTCGCTGCCTCCGTCCATTAGGACTTTGGTAAATTGTAATCCGTCGATTATGGGATTCAATATCAGGGCAGTTAGTCGCGTTTGAATGTACGGAATAATACAGGTGGTGAAAGTGATTGGTTTGATATCCAATCTCTATGGTCTCTTTGGGTTGGACCGTCGAGGCTCTTTTAGGAAGTGCCGCACTATTTCTCCGTATTATCACATGAAGTGAGTTCTTGCTTTGACCTCTTGTGGGAAAGTCTTTTGTTTTCGATGCTTTCTGCTGGTGGGGTTTATCGTCTTAAGCTTGCGTGTCGAGCCCCTTGTGTTTAGCGTTTAGTTGGCGGACTGTTTGAAAACCCAACAATCTCGATTGGTATGGTTTGCGAGCCTTAGAAGTCTTGTGGATTTGAAATATCGACCCGAATCTTATTTAAGTTAGACAGCTCATCATTTGTCATCCTTAAGCGATGTTTTGTTGTTTGGCGTGGCGTTTGAATCCGGCGTTGATTGCCGCGCTCTTTGGCCTTTTCTCTTTATTCAGCGCTGCTCTTTTCTGCGCCGTGATTTTCGTTCCATCCCTTATCTCGGATGTACTTGGGTCATTGGTCTTGCATCTTGCTAGCCAGCTGTCCTCTCCCTTTCAAAGCGGGTCATGAGGCTTATTAGTGCGGACATTGTCCTCGGTTTCTCTTGACCGAGGTGCACAGCAAACCATTCGTCTCGGACATTGTGCTTAAAAGCTGCTAAGGCTTGGCGTGCAGACGATCGACTATTTGGTTCTTTGGTGAGAAACCTGTTCCGAAATTTCATGGCCGACTCTCCGGGCTGTTGAGTTATATGACTTAGATCATCTGCGTCAGGAGGGCTGACATAAGTCCCTTGAAAATGTGCTCTAGCGCATCCTCGAGCTCTTCCCAACTTCCCATAGTGTTTTACGGGAGGCTTTTAAGCCAATGACGGGCTGGCCCTTTGAGCTTGAGGGTAGGTATTTTATGGCGTGGAGATCATCTCCTCGGCCATGTGTATATGTAGTATATAATCTTCTATCCGCACTCAAAGTGCATTTGTTCCATCGTAGGCCTCTATGTTTATGGGTTTAAATCCTGCTGGGAATTCATGGTCCAGCACCTCATCGGTGAAACATAGTGGGTGTGCGGCGCCCCTGTATTTGGGTGTGCCATTATCTTCTGACACTTGACGTGTTGCCTTGCTTCCTGGGGCCTTCTTCTTTGGCCCGTAGATGGACCTGGCTGGGCCATCTGTCTTTCCAGGTTCATTAGTTGGTTTATGTGCGGCGCCCCTTTCAGAATTTGGCCTATCATCTAGCCGTATATCCAACCAGGCAGCCTCTTTATTTTTTGACGGTGGAGGCTCTATGGCTTCCTCGTCGAATTCTGGTAGCAGCTTGCGCTTTGGGTAGCTCTTTGATTGGTGACCATTGCCGTATTTATCCGCGGATTTGAGCACTTTGCTCCATCTCATTCTGAGTGTGTCTTCCGCTGTTTTGGGCTTCCGCTTTTCCTTCTTCAAGCTTCTTGCAGGGTTGACGAGTCTTTTCCGAAGGTTTTTGCTCTCCGTGGCGTGTCGGCATGAGATCGTCGGACTGTCATTTTAGCGGGCCTGGACTGATTATCGACTTCGTCATGTTTGGGCGGTTGCTTATCTGCATGTTAAATGCGTCCACTTGTGAGCCTTGATGTATTACGGGCTCCTTAGGGCGTTGTTTTTGTCGGCGGGACTCGAGGCGGCGTCTGCGCCGCCGTTTAGTTGTTTATCGGCGGGGTTATCGTCTGCCGCAGCCCGTTGGTCCTCGTTATCGCTCTCTTTTGGGGTATCCACCATGTATATGTCATATGACGAGGTGGTCCTCCCTTGCCCTATAGGTGTTGTTTCTTGTTCGTCTCCTTCATCGTCGTCTATACCGTCGATGTCTTTGGAGTCGTAGTCTAGCATGTCGGTTAGATCGTCGACAGTGGCTATGAAGTGGGTGGTGGGTGCGCTCTGAATTTCTTCGTCGTCCGTGCCCCAACCATCCTGGCCATAGTCCGGCGAGGACACTCCCGATAACGAGAGATGCTTTAGCGAATTTAGGATGTCGCCAAAGGGCGAGTGTTGGAAGATGTCTGCGGCAGTGAATTCCATAACCGGCGCCCAATCCGGCTCAATTGGTAGGGGCGTGGGAGGCCGGGAGTCCGGCAAGGAGTCCGGCGCCTCAGAATCACGAGTTTCGCGGGGGACAAGATTAGTGTTCGGCTCCATCGCCGTGGAAGTTGAAGCCCCCAAGGCGGCGTCTATCCACCGACCCTCGATCTGGGCGGTCGGCTCCGGGCTAATGGCCGAAGCGGATTCGTGTGCGGCCACCAAGGCACTGTTCGGCAGCAGAGCTAGGTCATCCCCTCATCATAGTGCGGCGCGCTTGGCTGTGGCTCGAGTTCGTCGAAGATCAAGTCTCCGCGGACATCAGCCATGAAGTTTAGGCTTCGAATCGACTGGCGGCGGGCGTAACTTCGATCTGCTCCGGATGGCCAAGCGAATTAGCCCGCGGTCTGAAGCCGCGAATCTGAAGATCATGCAGGGAAAAAGGTCTCACCACGGACAGCGTTGTTGGTTGAAGATGCCATCAGACTATCGGTGGCGGCACGGAGGAGCTCTCAATGAAAGCACCAATGTCGGTGTCAAAACCAGCGGATCTCGGGTAGGGGTCCCCAAGCTGTGCATCTAGGCGGATGGTAGCGGGAGGCGAGGGACCGCGATGTTTTTATCGGTTCGGGCCCTCTCGATGGAGGTAAAACCCTACGTCCTGCTTGATTAATATTGATGATATGGGTAGTACAAGAGTGTAGCTACCACGAGATCAAGGAGGTTAAACCCTAAAGCTAGCCTATGGTATGATTGTTGTAATGTATGTTGTGTCCTACGGACTAAAGCCCTCTGGCTTATATAGACACCGGAGAGGGCTAGGGTTACCCAGAGTCAGTTACAATGGTAGGAGATCTACATATCCGTATCGCCAACCTTGCCTTCCACGCCAAGGAAAGTCCCATCCGGACACGGGACGGAGTCTTCAATCTTGTATCTTCGTAGTCTTGGAGTCCGGCGGACGATGATAGTCCGGCTGTCCGGACACCCCCTAGTCCAGGACTCCCTCAAGATGCAAATGCGCTTCCAGCACCTCCATGTCAAGACTGTGCACCGCATGTGATGGTGGCGCATAAGCACCAAGACCAGGCTCCACCGCCCCAACAGGCTCCTGTGACCACAACAGTGTGTCGTGTGTTCACCCCGGAGCTGCGCAACGTCATCTGGCCGGGCAAGTTCATGTCTGACCTAGTCCCGTGCTACGACGGCACCGCTGACCCCGCCGAGTTCTTGCAGGTCTACAAACTGAGCATCGAGGCGGCCAGCAGTGACGAGAAGATCATGGCAAACTGGTTCCCCATGGCCCTCAAGGACAACGCGTGCTCCTGGCTCCTAAACTCCCTGTGGGGTCATTCTCCTCCTGGGACGAGATGCGCGAGCGCTTCATCACCAACTTCCAAGGCACGCGTGACCGCCCCACCGGCCGCGGGTGACCTACGACGCATCAAGCAGCAACCAGGAGAGACCCTGCAGAAGTACATTCAATGCTTCAACATGTTCACCTCAAGATCCCCAAGGTGTCGGACGAGGCCATCATCTCAGCGTTCACTCGTGGCGCCCGAGATGTCAAGATGAATGAGGATCTCACCATACATGAAGACCTGTGCACGGCTCTGGAGATGTTCAACATGGCGAACAAGTGTGCGAGGGCTGAGGAGGGATGCCTCTCCCTCCTCAAGCTCCCTGATGCAGACCCAGAGGACAAGAAGGCCAAGGCCATGGCCAAGGACGTAAAGCGTAAGGGACTAGGCGTGATCGCAAGCCGAACCAGAGATGAAGCATGGCTGTGACCACCCTGAGTCATCCAAGGGTAGCCATCCATACTGCGTCTTCCAAAACGTGCACAGCCACAACACCAACGACTGCCAGGAGCTCAGGGCCCTCCACAACGGGCGCCTCGATCATCGCCCCGAGCGCAACGATCAAGGCTACGGCCGTGGAGGTGGCCGAGGTGGACGACGCTGGGACGGACGCGACCATTGCCAGGAGTGGCATGACCAGCCTCGGGAGGACCGCTGGCAGGGCCAGCCTCGGGAGGGTGCTTGGAGGGACCAGCCTCATGAGGATCGGCCTGAGGGCAATGCTGGTCTTCCTCCGCTACCTCCGCCGCCAAGAAGAAACAAAGACCATCACCTGGACGAGGGGGCTGGGGGCTTCCAAGAGCCTCGCACCATCGCTTGCATCTTGGGCGGTTCCCAGGCCCCAGCCTCTCACCGCGCCTTCAAGCAATTCGCGTGTGAGGTGAACGCAGTCCTTCCCATTCTCGAAGTGACACGCCCGTTCAGGTGGTCCATGTACGTCGTGACCTTCAACTCCTCTGACCAGCTCAAGTGCGCGGCCACAGCCAGCGCGCTCCCAATTCTCTGTTCACCCATCATCAGCAATGTACTCATCACCAAGACACTCATCGATGGAGGAGCGGGGCTCAATGTTCTCTCTGTCCAAACGTTCAATAGGCTCCAAGTGTCGTAGTACCAGCTCCAGCCAACCAAGCCCGTCTCAGGAGTGACCAACAGCTCCACGCATCAAATTGGGAAGGTCCGCCTCCCTGTCACCTTCAGCAAGCGTGACAACTACCACACCGAGCTCATCGACTTTGACGTCGCCGACATCCGCCTGTCATACAACGCCATCGTCGGGTAAACAGCTGTAGCCAAGTTCATGGCGGCGACGCACCACGGCTACAACGTCCTCAAGATGCTAGGGAGCAGCGGCATCATCACGGTCGCCTGCGAGGAAAAGGACATTGTGTGCTCTCTTGAGCATGCCTACCAAGATGCAGCGGTCGAGGACCCTGAAGACGAGGGTGATGCCCTCCCTCCGGAGGTCGCCCACAGGACAAAGAAGTAGCTGTTGGGTCAGGGCTCTCATGAGGAGGCATGGCCTGATGGTATCGCATTAAGCCTCGCATCCGTGGATGGGACGCCTTCACCTATCGCATAGGAAGGCGCGCCCGGCGCCCCTCTCAGGTTGGGCTCGGGGGTGATACGTCTCCAACGTATCTATAATTTTTTATTATTCCATGCTGTTTTATTATCAATCTTGTATGTTTTATAATCATTTTATAGCCATTTTATATTATTTTTGGTACTAACCTATTGACATAGTGCCAAGTGCCAGTTGATGTTTTCTGTATGTTTTTTACATCGCAGGAAATCAATATTAGACGGAGTCCAAATGCCACGAAACATTACGATGATTTTTTATGCACGAAAAGGAAGAAGTTCGGCCCTGGTTGCACTTGGGGGAGTCCCGAGGAGGGGACACCCAACCAGGGAGTGCCAGGAGGCCCAGGCGCGCCCTGGTGGGTTGTGCCGCGGAGTGCAGAACCACCAGATCCAATATACACACCATCACAGAGGGGTTCACCACTTCCATTGGTGCCTCTCCGATGATGCGTGAGTAGTTCTTTGTAGGCCTTCGGGTCTATAGTTAGTAGCTAGATGGTTTTCTCTCTCGCGCTGAATTCTCAATACAATGGTCTCTTGGAGATCCATATGATGTAACTCTTTTTGCGGTGTGTTTGTTGGGATCTGATGAACTTCGAGTTTATGATCAGTTATATCTTTTTATATGCATGCAAGTTATTTGAGTTTCTTTGATCTCTAATATGCATGATCTCTTATAGCCTCGTATTTCTTCTCCAATATTTGGGTTTTGTTTGGCCAACTTGATCTATTTATCTTGCAATAGGAAGAGGTGCCCGGTAGTGGGTTCGATCTTTTGGTGCTTGATCCCAGTGACAGAAAGGGAACCGACACGTATGTATTGTTGCTACTAAGGATAAAAACATGGGATCTATATCTATGCAATATATAAATGGATCTTTTCTACATCATGTCATCGTTCTATTGCATTACTCCGTTTTTCCATGAACTTAATAGACTAGATGCATGTTGGATAGCGGTCGATGTGTGGAGTAATAGTAATAGATGCAGGCAGGAGTCGGTCTACTAATCTTGGACGTGATGCCTATGTAATGATCATTGCCTGGATATCATCATAATTATTTGAAGTTCTATCAATTTCCTAAGAGTAATTTATTTACCCACCGTTTGCTATCTTTCTCGAGAGAAGCCACTAGTGAAACCTACGGCCCCAGGGTCTTCTTTCTCATATATTTTCCTTGCGATCTAGTTTTCCATGCGTTTATTTTCAGATCTATTAAACCAAAAATACGAAAATACCTTGCTACAATTTATTCTTATTTATTTTATTTGGCATTCGATCTATCAATCTACTACAAATTTACCTCACGTCCTTTGCCTATCTTGGCGCCGCTTTTGAAAAGGATTGACAACCTTTAACACATCAGTTGAGAGGTGTTGTTCTTTGTGTCTTGAGGGTTGTTTACGTTGTCTTGCTTGGTTCTCCTACTGGTTCGATAACCTTGGTTTCATATCTGAGGGAAATACCTACCGCCGCTGTACTGGATCATCCCTTCCTCTTTGAGGAAATACCGGCGTAGCTTCAAGTGACATCAGGGGGCTCTCCTTTGGAGGGCCTCTGACCTAGCGGACGTCATGAGGGAGGCGCACGGGCGCCATGTGGAGGCATGCTTTAGTGCATGCTTCCGAGGAGAAAGTAGAAGCACAGAGCACCATGCGCTCAAGAATTCATCAGCAAGGCAGTAAAGGAGATTCAGGAGGCGAGGGCTCTGCAGGGCCATCGCCACCCACCATCAGGCGCGGCTCCTCCCCCTAGAGAGGGCGAGGAGTTCCGTGTATGCATCGACATCCCAGGGCTCAACAGGGTCGCGTCTCAGGAGCTCTTCTGGCTGTCCCGCATCAGCCGGTGCGAGGGTCCCCCTCACAGCTACTTTCGCGTGCCCTTCTGCTTGCCGAGCGCGGCTGTTGCATTTTCATCGCCACATGCGGGACGTCCTAGCGGCTCAGAAGTCTAGGCACCATGTGATCCTGGCGGAGATGGAGATGGATCCTCACGAGCCCACCAGGCCCCCAGAGCCTCCTAAGGCTCAGGGCCTGGGTGGCTCTTGAGGAACGACTTAAGCAGCGCGCGCCTCCTACTACCCCGACATTTCTTCAGCAACGGTGCCAGGTGACATCATTTTAGTTCGTTCAGTTTGGGGGCGCCCCTCGGGCTGCACTATCCCCAAGCTGCGTGGGTCCGTCCCTGCGGCATGTATCCTTCTTGCATTCATCAGGGTTGCCTAACCATTTCTCATGAGCTTATTTATGATCATCACCTTCTTGCTTCGAGTCCTATCTGCCTCACGGTCTCCCTACATTGCTGACTCGTCCTTTGCTCATCCCGCAACGGGGGCTCCTCATGTTGGCACGACGCTTGTGCTCAGGTCCGTCCCAGCAACGCTGATAAATTCGGGGGCCGAGCTCTGGATTGCGACCCGCCTCGCGCACGCCACCTCACCAGGTCCCCGGTGCCTTCGTCTTCCCGCGAAAGGATCAAGGGTAGGCAGACAGCACCGCAGGGAGTCGTACTCTCTCCCACAGGCTAACACACAGGTACACATGAGGCCTAGCTACGAGCGGGCCCCGGCGGTCACCACCTTGCCCCGCGAGTCGCTTGCATGTTAAAGGGGGTGCACCTGAGCATCGCGCCTCAGGAGCTCCTACTGGCTCTCCAGCCCTGACCCCCTGGCCTTGACCACGTCATCACGACCTGGTATACCAGCGGCGGCTGAGCCTGCTCGAGGGTTGGGACCCGAGGACGTGGAGCACCTAGACAATCGAGGAAAGGGGCGAGCGTCGTGGGACCTACCTAGCAGCACCACCCCAAAAGCACGAGTGGGCACCACCCAGGGGGATCGCTACAAGTTCACTAAAAGATAAGTCGCTCGCATGTCGGCATGACCCCGTTGCCCAAATCGCACGACTCACGCAGTTCCACTTTGGCAACATCGCTCCCCTTTCTGTTTCTTTGGCAACTGCTTGCACGCCAAGGGGCACCTCATGAGCATTGCATCTCAGGAGCTCTCACTGGACCTCGGGCTGCTCACCTCCTGGCCTTGACCACGACATCGCGACCTGGCATACCAGCGACGGCTGAAGCCTGCCTGGGGACTGGGTCCCATCGGCGTAGAGCACTATGTTGCCTAGGGGGAGGAAAGGGAGAACTGTGCCCGAGTGGGATACGCGATTTCATCATGAAGACAAGAAGAAAAATGCAGAAATTTTAAAAAAATTATTCATACATGCCCCCGCGGCGCCAGTCCTAATTCTGTGCAGGGAAGCAAAAGAAGAAAGGCTTCAAGGAACCAGGCCGACGCACATCACCGACGACGTTGACCGGCTGCCGCTACCGTGCTCTGGGAACAACGGGTGCTTGGCGGCGCGTAGCTCTCGTCGCTGGACTCCGGAGATTCGCTGGGCTCAGGAGAGTCGTTGTATTCCCACGAGTCATCGCTGCTACTCTAGGAGACGGCGGTGGGGCCATAGACGGGCCCAGCACCCACGGCCGCGTCCGGCGGGCTGCTTCCTCCGAAGCAGCACTCGAGCTGCCGGCCCTCCTCGTCGAAGACCTTGAAGAACAGAGTGGAGGCGTCGTCCTACTCGAAGTGGATCACGAGGGCCTCCTCTGCGTGGCAGGCTCGGGCGACCTCACCCCACCCGCGAGTCATGAAGACGTTGCCGGGGGGCACCACCTCGACCTCAGCCCTGGTGGCCAGGCTGCAGCACCCGGCGTGTTGCAGCCACAGCTCGAGCGGCCCCCTTAGTGGTAGCTCATCGGCGAAGAAACTCGGGAGCCAGATCAATGAGGCAAGCGGCATCACTGCCCACATCACAAACTCGTGCGAGCTACCCTCGATGTGGGTCCATGGCTCAGCAGGTCGAATGGCAACGGCTCGTCCGCTGCCACCTGGGACTGCTCGACGACGCGCATTGCAGTCCTACGCGCGGGCGTACTGGGGAAGGGCGAAGTCGTGCAGAGGCCTTGCTTGCCAAGGCCTGGTCACCTCCTACCTCGCGCCATCGTCGTGGGGACGGCAGAACCGTTTCTTCGGCAGAAGTGGATCAGGCCCCTCTTGAGGGACTTTTCCCTTTTCTACCGCGGAGAACCTCCTGGTCGGCGCCATGGATTCACCAGCAAGGTGGAGCAGAAGAAGGGAGGAGCATCAAAGACGAAGAAAAAGATGAGCGAGGGGGGCTCTGCCCCTCCCCTCATTTATAGTTAGAGGGAGGCCAAACCGCCGGCCTCCACGATCCCGCGTAATGATGATCCTCTGCATGCAGCATCGACTCGTCAAGTAGAACAGTTGCCGAGGCAGTCTGGGGAAGTAGAGACGCCCACGTCCCATCAATCGCCATGCATCGTTCAAGGTAGCAGGCGGTTAGGGCCTGCGGCGCTCCGCACTTGCCCTTTGGCTTCGCCTAGAAGCCAAGTCCAAGCGCGTTTAGGCCTGGGGGCTACTGTCAGCGTTCTGGATACGGGGTTACACAGACTTTGCCTTCCTACAGCCCACTGCGCGGCTCCATCGACGTCCTGGTATGGCCCAGCTTCAGCATCAACAACTCAAGACCCTCGCAAGGGGCCAAGCCTCGCGAGGCGGACGACACCAAGACCTCCAAGGGGATCGGCCTTCTCAGGCTGGCCCCCGAGGGGCGATGATTTCTATGCAAGGTGCACCTCACCAGGCTCAGGTGACGTGAGCCATGACGACCAAGGCTAGGCGGGCGCCAGACGGGCGCCAGCGGGCATAGTGTACCAGTTTCCTCTTTGGTGCAAAGGATGCATGTAGCAGGCGCGGAGTCCTGAGGGATGAACCAAAGGTTTCCGTTCTGGTGCAATGAGACCAAGACCGCCAGGATGGCAGGACGGAGGTCATCATCGAGCCCACTGCAGCGTCACGACCAGAGGCTTTTTTAGGCAAAGACCCCTTTAGTCGGGATAGGATGTACTTGTTGTCTCCCTTCAAATCTGGCCATTATGGGATCCCTTCCCACCAACATTTGGCAAGAGGAACAAGGCTACTATAAATAAGACCTAGCCACCACCATAAACATGGGATGGAAAATAGAGGTCGAATCCACAGAAGACAGAGGGATATGATCGAATCCCTTCCACCCTCACCAGCTCACCCGAGCTCAAGAACACACCTCCTGAGGGTGTTCCCACTGTACTAGTTCTTCCTCAGCCCCTCGAGGCAAATCCACCACAAAGCGCGAGTAGGATTTTACACTACAAGGTGGCCCGAACCTGGGTAAACTGTTGTGTCTTTCTTTCCCTTCGAGCTCAACGCGCTAGGTTGTGAGGTTTCATGAGTAGCAAGCTGGGTAGGTTGAGACCTCTGCATGCACCGCAGAGTTCGAACCTCTCAAGGGTTTGCGGAACCCGAAATATAACAACCATCATCTTATAAAAGCACCAGTTAGAGAGCTCCACTATCATTTATATGCTTTGTTTTTATTTGATGTTGAGTATGAGTGTGACTATATCTCTTCTGCCATTAATTATAATGTCTATTCAGTCCTTGATCTTCAGGGGTGCTCTGCATTTATGTTTTGCGGTCTCTGAAAGTGCTAGCGATATACCATTTTGTCATATTATATCATGATTCTTTTGAAAAAAGTGTTGTCATCCGAGATTTATTATTATTAGTCGCTAGTTGATTATCCCAATGATATGAGTAAATGTGAGACCTAAATGTTATTGTGAACATAGTTAGTTCAGAACCTTTGTTGAAAACCTGAATATTGGCTAGACATATTTGCAACAACAACAAGATCAAACAGAGTTTGTAAAAGTTTTTTGTTTGTCCCTTTCAGTTTGTCAACTGAATTGCTTGAGGACAAGCAATGCATTAAGCTTGGGGGAGTTGATACGTCTCCATCATATCTACTTTTCCAAACTCTTTTGCCCTTGTTTTGGACTCTAATTTGCATGATTTGAATGGAATTAACCCAGACACACGCAGTTTTCAACAGAATTGCCATGGTATTATTTTTGTGCAGAAATCAAAGTTCTCAGATAGACATGAAAATTTACAAAGAATTTTTGTGGACTATATAAAAACTATTAGCACAAGAAGTTACCAGAGGGTGGACCACCCATTGGCCACTAGCACTGGGGACGCGCCCTGCAGGCTTGTGGGCCCCTGGACCTCCTTCGACTCTAACTCCAACTCTATAAGTACCTATTCGCGGAGAAAAAAATCATAGAGAAGGATTCATCGCGTTTTACGATATGGAGCCGTCGCCGCCTCCTGTTTTCATGGGGAGGGCTGATCTGGAGTCCATTCTGGCCTCCAGAGAGGGGGATTCGTCGCCATCGTCATCATCAACCTTCCTCCATCACCAATTTCATGATGCTCACCGCCAGGAGTGAGTAATTCCATCATAGGCTTGCTGGACGGTGATGGGTTGGATGATACTTATCATGTAAGCGAGTTAGTTTTGTTAGGGTTTGATCCCTAGTATCCACTATGTTCTAAGATTGATGTTGCTATGACTTTGCTATGCTTAATGCTTGTCACTAGGGCCCGAGTGCCATGATTTCAGATCTGAACCTATTATGTTTTCATGAATATATGAGTGTTCTTTATCCTATCTTGCAAGTTGTAGACACCTATTACGAGTTATGATCCGCATACCCCAAGGTGACAATAATTGGGATTCTTTCTAGTGATTACCATAGTTTGAGGAGTTCATGTATTCACTAAGTGCTAATGCTCTGGTCCAGTTCTCCATTAAAAGGAGGCCTTAATATCCCTTAGTTTTCATTAGGACCCTGCTACCAAGGGAGGGTAGGACAAAATATGTCATGCAAGTTCTTTTCCATAAGCATGTTGACTATATACGGAACACATGCCTACATTATATTTATGAATTGGAGCTAGTTCCGTGTCACCCTAGGTTATAACTACTACATGATGAATATTATCCAACAAATTATCATTGCTGATCCAATGCCTATGAGCTTTTCACATATTGATCTGTGCTAAGTTACTTTGTCGTTGCTTCTATTACAATCATTACAAAACTGCTACTGTTACTTTGCCACTGTTAACGCTACTTCCATACTACTTTGCTACTAAATACTTTGCTGTAGACATTAAGTCTTTTAGGTGTTGTTGAATTGACAACCCAACTGCTAATACTCATAAATACTCTTTGGCTCCCCTTGTGTCTAATCAATAAATTTGGGTTGAATACTCTACCCACGAAATCTGTTGCGATCCCCTATACTTGTGGGTTATCACTTAAGAATCGCTGCGGGTGAGAAAGTCTCATCATAGTCAACCCCTGGAACTTGTCAAAAACCTTTTGCGACAAGTCGAGCTTTATAGACAGTGACATTACCATCAACTTTTGTCTTCTTCTTGAAGATCCACTTATTCTCAATGGCTTGCCGATCATCGGGCAAGTCCACCAAAGTCCACACTTCGTACTCATACATTGATCCTATCTCAGATTTCATGGCCTCAAGCCAATTATCGAAATCTAGGCTCATCATAGCTTCTTCATAGTTCGTACGTTCGCCGTGGTCTAATAACATGACTTCCAAGACAGGATTACCATATCACATTGGTGCGGAACGTGTTCTAGTCGACCTACGAAGTTTAGTAGTAACTTGATCTGCAGTTTCATGATCATCATCATTAGCTTCCTCTCTAGTTCGTGTGGGAATCATGAGAACGGTTTTCTCTGATGTACTACTTTCCAATTCGAGAGATGGTACAATTACCTCATCAAGTTCTACTTTCCTCCCACTCACTTCTTTCGAGAGAAACTCCTTCTCTAGAAAGGACCCATTCTTGGCAACAAAGCTCTTGCCTTCGGATCTGTGGTAGAAGGTGTACCCAATAGTTTCCTTAGGGTATTCTATGAAGACGCACTTATGTGATTTGGGTTCGAGCTTATCAGGCTAAAGCCTTTTGACATAAGCGTCGCACCCCCAAACTTTAAGAAAGGACAGCTTAGGTTCTTGCCAAACCATAGTTCATATGGTGCCGTCTCAACGGATTTAGAAGGTGCCCTATTTAACGTGAATGCTGTTGTCTCTAATGCATAATCCCAAAAAGATATTGTTAAATCGGTAAGAGACATCATAGAACGCACGTTCGGACACACCATTACGTTGTGGTGTTCTAGGTGGCGTGAGTTGTGAAACAATTCCACATTGTTTGAAATGAAGTCCAAACTCATAACTAAAATATTCACATTGTCGGTGCAACAAACCCTGGATCTGTTGCCCTGACTGTGCATAGGCCCAAGATCAGGACTGAAGCACCTATCCAAGACGGAGTACAAGGAACCAAGGGACTCGAAGAACCAACGAATAGATCACAGGATCAAGACCAAGCCATAGAAGAAAGATATCGTCAAGGAAGAAGCCTCCCCTGTCGAGCAGGCGAGCCTGGCAAGGGGCGAGGCTACCCCTAGAAGAAGGTGACAAAGGCGTCCCGGCAGGACCTGTCGGGACATGCAAAGTCTAAAACACCTCACCAAGCACTCCACCATGACTCACGTCGTGGATCAGTGCGATGTCAAGCCACAGAGTGATTAGGTGGCTGCCATTCACCACATGGCAGCCCCTTTCTACCAAGAAAACCCACAGACGACACCCGTCCAATGACGTGTCAAACGAGTAGGCATGGAGCTGGCAAGATAGCCCGACAAGCCTTGCCGGGGAACCAACGACGTGACATTAAGCAGTGCATTAATGCATCCTGTCAGCCTACAGAGTTAGGTATGATAGTACTATTTGCTGTCTTATTAGTGTCTAATGACTGATTTGCCACTGTGGTAAGCCCTTAACCTACAAAAGGAGGCCCATGGCAACGGTTAGATGGGTTGGAAAGTTAGAGAACTCACACCCCCGTATGCGCGTAGTCGCTATCGCCCTGAGGCAACCCTTGTCGGGCAAGTGTACTATGCCCCGCCACCACATTTCCACCATCAATCCACCAAAGCAGGAGTAGGGTTTTACGCCTCGTGGTGGCTCGAACATGGGTAAAACTGCGTGTATGATCTCTGCCGCGCTGCCCCATGTTGGTCTGCTCTTTGTGCAATGCATCGTTCCCCTGCCAAACCAGCAAGGGGCCGTCCTGGTCCCATAGGTGGTCGTGGTTTCCCGCGACATCTTTTGGCGCGCCAGGTAGGGGCGGCTGGAGGGCGTGAGCAGCGTGTCACCTTCATCGCCATATGATTCTTCGATGGGGCCACATCCCCATGGCGCCCAAGAAAAAGCCTGCCTCTTCGGCTCATCTGTCGACCTGGAAGGCTTCATCACCCGCAGCACCCGACGCTACAGGAGGCATTGAGCCATTCGAGGACGTGGATGCTGTTGGGAACGTGGTCGGAGCAGGCGGCACCACCACCATTTCCCCTGCGGCCGACGCAGGAGTAGGAGACGCCAGAGGAGAGCAGCATCAGCAACACCTGGACGGCCACACTTCGCTGACCGACAGGCACAGCCGCAGCGATGGCGCTCAGTCTAGGGCGATCCGCGGCCCTCCAGATGCCCCTGCCATAGGTAGACCGCTGCGCGTGCGCTTTCGCCTGGGCGGGTCGGCCGAGCTGGTGTGCCCAATGGAGCTGTTGGCCCTCGAGGGCCTCCGCCTCACCACCCTGCCATCCAGGTGGTTGCATCGCAATAGCGGCGGCACAATCCTGCCGTCGCTGGCTCCGTAAGGAGCCGAGCGACGGCGCGGTCGACTTCATCATCATCTCTGTCGAGCATAGCCTCGGAGGCCATGGTGCGGGCTCAGCAGCTACTTAGGTTCCCGCCGGTGGCCGAGTAGATGGAAAAATGGCATGCCACCATCCAAAGTCTGCTCGTGTCGCCGAAGCCGAGGGCTCATGATGAGCTGACCCGCAACGGCCTCCCCAAGCAACGGCGACGGCTCACGCTGCTACACATATGGAGGGAGCCGTCCCCATGGTGTCGTCCCCACCATGGGAGCCAGCTCGAGCGCGACAAAAACAAGAACCCGATGATGTCTCGATGGCCTCCTCTAACCCTCGAGCACGTCTAGGCCAACGATGAACCCCGGAGGAAAGGCGGAGAGGAGACGTGTGCGTCATTGAGCAGCACCACAACGACCTTCGTCAGACCAACAGGGCTTCAACATCGATGAGCCCGCGCTCGGTCTTGGTGGCCCCCTACCTTTCGTGGTTGGTGCCCGGCCTTTACGCATGAACTGCGGCAAGTCCGTTGGCCGTCTGTTCGCATGTTCAAGCCAGAGATGCCTGAGAAGTATGACGGGAGGCTGAACTCGGTAGAGTTCCTGAGCATCTACACCATCATTGTTCAGGCTGCCGGGGGAAGAGATGAGAAGGTGTTCGCCAACTACTTCCCTTTGGCCCTCAAGTCCAATGTGAGGTCTTGGCTGATGCACCTGCCGGAGAACTCTATCTCGTCATGGGCAGACATGTGCCATGAGTTCATCGATGCCTTCACCGGTGGCCACCAGGAGCCGGGCCGTCCCAGCGATCTGTAGCTTCTCCAGTGTCGGGGGTTGGGTGCGACATATGCCAAAGGATGGCTTATCATGGTGGGGGCGAGTAGAACATCGCCGGTGCCTGGAAACGGGATGAGGCGAAGACATGCACGCCGGCAAATCTTACCCACCTTCAGGGCTCTCCGAGGAGATAACGCCCCTACTGCTGCTCTGCGGTGTCTCCGCATGATCACTAAGGCAAAGTGACTTCAATGGTGCTCGTGGAGCTGTGTCGGGAGGCAAGAGAGGGCAAGGCTGCTCTCTCCTCCCTATGCTATCTAGCCTATGTCTATCAAGGTCCGAACCCTTTGCATGGGTGCCCCGGGGGGTTTATATAGGCCTACCCCCCGGGGGTACAATGGTAATCCGGCTGGGTGCGGGTCGCAGCAGTCTGTCTCTCAGACCGCCGTCCTTCCCGCCAGCTTTTGGGGCCGGCCGACTGGTGGGTCCCGTGGACAGGCTTGATACTATAGCGGCACTCCTGATGACGCAGGCTTGGTCATTGGGTCGTGGCAACAGTGCCGCCGTCTATCGGGCGATCACTGTCGCCATTCCCCATCCTATTTGGTTAATGGCTCATGGGGCCCTGGGGAGGAGTCGGCCGACTCCAGGGAGGCCGACTCCCATAGGTCCGTCTTCGGGGCGCTCAGGCCGCCTTCGGTCCACCCAGTGAGAGGTGGCCCCGCGGTCTTCGGGTCGTAAAGGCCGGCGTCGTGGGCACGATCGTTGCGCCTTGCTGGCTGAAACGAGCGAGCGGCAACAACGATGTCGCGCCTCGCTGGAGATCTTCCAGCGATACGGCTCACTGTAGCCATGCCGGTCCTTCGTAAGTAGGGGGGAACGGCCACGCCATGAAAGTACCCCGCGTCGTACTTCGAGACGAGGGAGGAGTCATGGGCTGACTCTCCATAGTCGGCCTCTCTAGAGGTCGCCAGCTTGGAGTCGGCTTAGCTCGGAGTCGCCGTCTGGGACTCGGCTTTTCTTGGAGTCGGTTCCTGGGACTCGGCCTGAGGGGCGTGGCCTGCCCCGATGTCTTGAAAGGTCCTGGGACTCGGGTTAGCCTACCCGTGGCCCATTAATCCGACAGTACTCCCCGAGGCTGTTGAAGCCCTGCGGACGCTGCATTGTGGGGCTTCAACAGTTTCAACCTCCCCAGGGCGGACTCGGAACTGGCTGCCGTCTTCCGTTGGGCGGTAGTCGAGTCGATGTTTTCTGTCGAGCCGCAGCTTGAAAGTCACGGCGAAACCGGTGGCGTGCGTCGCTTCCACGCAGCCATCGGGGTAGTCCTATCGCGTGGCGCCCACGTGGAAGACGATCTGCCCATGCCTTGCAGCAGGGGACGGGCGTCGGCGGGCCCGTGACTACCGTGCCTTGGCATATGAACGGATCCGTTGCGGCCGTGGACGGTTGGTTTTCCCGTTGTTCTGCGGCGATAACCCGTGGGAATAAATCGTGGGGCGGCGTGGGGCATCGCGCGCAGTTAATCCCACGCCCGCCCCCTCGGCTTCTTAGCCATAGGGCTATAAGTAGGCAGGGGGGAGCGGAGCGGCATCGCACGCGCGCCCTTCTCCCCCATTCCCCCGCCTCGTCTTGCCTTCTCTCCCTCCTGCCTCTGTTAGTGGGCGAGAGCACTCCACACCACGGCGATGAGCTCTTCCTCCGCCGCGGGCCCCACCGTGCGCTCCGGCATGTGGCACGGCTCGGAGGTAGAAGAGGAACACATCGAGTTCCTCCGCCAGACACGCCGTCTCCCCAGTGCGGACCTCGTGCGCGCCTGCCCCGCGCTGGAGGGGGAGACCCGACCGGCGCCGGAAGAGGGCGAGCGGGTCATCTTCCTTCGCACCTCATCGCGGCTGGAGTGCTGGCGGCGGCTTCTTCCGCTTCGTTCTTGGGTTCCACAGCCTTGACCGCACCACCTCACTCTAAATGCGGTGGTGTTGCTCTCCGCCGCCACTCTGTGCGAAGGTTTCCTCGATGTTCTCCCCACCCTCGAGCTGTGGGAGAATTCTTCTCTTCTAAGCTCGACACGCAAGTCGCCCGGCATACCGGCTTCGATCTTGGCACCTACATCGCGGTGCGGCGCTCGACATCCCACAACCCTTTTCCTCCCATCGCGCTGATCAAGACGGTGAAGATGTGGCAGCGCTCATATTTCTACGTGAAGAACCTCTCCTCCAACGGCGACTGGGTCAACCTGCCGCCTTACAACGCTGCCCCCCTAACTGGGAGGCTCCCCAGCTGGTCTCACCGAGTCAAGATGCTGACTCCTGCCGGAGCCGCTGCCGTAGTGCGACTCCGAGTCTTAACGCAGTCGGAGGGTCTCGTCGGGGCCGACTTGCTGACTGCCTTCATGGCGCGCCGAGTTCTCCCGCTCCAAGGCCGGCCTCACCTGATCTGTCAGATGAGCGGCCTCCGAGACCCAAGTCGGATGAGCACCAAGGAAATGCCCCGCAAGGAGGTGGCGAACTTGGTGAACCATATCGCGCCTTTCGAGAGTTCGAGGAGGATGGCAGTTCGGCAAGAAAGCGTACTCATGCGACAACCCCCACCGGTGGTAAGTCGCGTCCCCTATTGTTTTGTCTTCTTTGCGGCCGACTTGACCCGACTCTTGTCGGTTTCTTGAGCTAGAACCCCTCATGCAGCCTGCGGTGGCGCCACGAGACAGCCCAGAGTATGTTCCCGATCGTCCGGACAACGGCGTCGGCGACCCGACTTGGGGCGGCGGCGATGAAATCGACGCCCGAAAGCGGTGGAGAAGAACAGAAGGCGGCTTGAGCCCTCGGCCACCTTCGCTGACGGCACGACGGCGACGCGAAGAAATCGCCCGCGCCACCAGCCGAGGCGGCTTGTCGGCGCCGGCCCCTCCGCCCGGCTTGGCTTGCCAGCGGCGTGAAGAGAGCGTCATGCGGGCGAGTCGCCCGGTGGCAAATTGAAGAAGCTCAAGAGGCGACCGCGCGATAGCGGGAGGCGGCCGCGAAGGCCAACAGCTTCTGAAGGGAAGTGAGAAGGCCGCCGCTAGTCTCTGCGTAAGTCTTTATGCTCTTTTATTTTCCATCGTTGAATCTTGTCCGAGTCTCCTTTTATTCTCCCTCCGTTCTTATTCAGGGCCCCTCTTTCCCTTGAGAGAGTCACCGTCCCCTCCGTCATGGGGTCGGCAGAGACGTCCACTAATACTCGGCGAGCCGATCCCGTCGCCGACCTCTGGGAGGCGACGGAGCGAAATGCGCGGGAGAAGCGCGACGAGGAGGAGGCCGACCGTCTGGAGAAGGCGGAGGCTGAGAAGGCGGCCGCCAACGCCCAGAAGAGGCTGGAGGATGCCGAAGCCGCCCTTGTGGCGGGATGGCGTGCCGAGGAGGCCGCGCGTCGCCGATCAGCGATGCTCGTCCCCCCATTGTCGTCTGCGCTGCCGCCTCCGGAGTTCACGGGGCAGACCGGAGAGGCCGGCACCGAGAACCCCGTCGTGGAGAAGGAGAGCGGTGAGGCTTCTATGTCGGACACTCTCATGCCACCACCGCGCCTCCCCCGCCGTCTAGGAGACCGCACGGCAAACAACCAATGGGTCAGTCGGAGCCGCCGATCGCGGATAAGACCGAGGCGCGGCTGCTTCTTCAAGTCGCCTCGCCGGTGCGCCGCCGTCTTGAGAGGGCGACCTCGGCGCCGCGACCTCGGGAGACCACCGCAGCCAGCTCAGCAACCCTAGACGCCGAGGCCACAAGCGCCGTGCCCACCGGGTGGTTGTGCGGAGGCGGCACCGGGCCGCCGAACCAAGCGCTCCTGGACGTTCAGGCGAAGCTGCGCGCTGAAGGCGACCCCCTTCAAGCTTGCACCAGGGCGCATCTAGCCGCGCGGACATCCGTCCGAGTACGTTTCCCTCTTCTTTTTGATTCTTGTTTTTCTCTGTGAGGCGGCGCCATCCTCCACCGTGTAGTCCCGAGTTCGGCGGGTCTTGGCGGTGGTTGAACTCCCTCTAGCGAGTTCCAAATAATAACTTTGTCTCCATTGACTTATTGCAGGAGTATCATAACGTCCGCGCCACTGCCTTCAACCGCAATGTTGAGGAGTTAAACAAGCGGGCCACCGATTTGACGGAAAGCCGGAGTAAGCTCTTTTTCCTTTTCTTCGTAGCGCGCTTTGGCGCTTCCAGTCAGTAGTCCCCGAGATTCGGGCCGATCTTTGGCGATCGGGCAGGATCTTCTCGGCGACCTACTTTGCTGACGACTTATTTGTCTCTTCTTTCATTCTTCAGGCGCCAACGCCGCTCTTCAGGAGCAGCTAGGTGAGGCCAATACCGCCCGGCGTGCCAAGGAGGAGGAGTGTGGCAAGCTTGCGGCGCGCGACCTCTTGGGCGGCGCAGAATGGCCAGCGAAGGAGCTGCTCAAGAAGGCGCAGGACGAGCTGAGAAGAGGGAGACCGCTCTCCTGGCCGAGTTTCAGAGCGACCGCTCCTCCTGGACTGACAGGGAGGCGATGCTAACCTCCGGCTTCCACGATTTCGAGGATATCATTGATGGTAAGTTTCTTTCGTTTCTTCGGGCTTCCGACTATGCGTCAGGCCGACTTCTGATTTTTCGACTTGCTTCTTTTTTGTCTTGGCAGACTTTTTCCCTGGTCACTCGCAGGCAGTCCCTCTGGCCATCGAGGCTGCTCGAGAGGCGCGAAGGGCAAACGGTGAGGAGATCTCCGCTAATGCCCCCCGAACCATCGATGAGCAACTTCTGAGCATTGAAGCCGTCTTCGTCCGGCTCACCGGTATTCGCGCCGGCTTCAGCGTCTGCGGTGCCTAAGCGGTTGCCGCCTTAATGGCTGAACATGCGGCTCTGCGCACCGCCGGTCGGACCGCCGATTAGGCTGGAAATCGCCGCCGGCCGTCTTGAGGCTTGGAAGGCTCCTCGGCGGGCGGGCGTGCGGGCCTTGGAGTTCGTCAAGCGTGGTATCGAGGATGGACTGGACCGTCGGCGTGTTCGGTCGAAGCCCGAGCCGAGCTAGAGGCCGTGGGCGCCCTTATCGGCGGCGGCGGCCATCGCTGAGTACCACGGACACTAGTGTCTTCGTGCCCGGCGGGCTGAAGGTGGCGAGGAGTGCCGCCAGTGGTTGAGATGAACCGGAGTATGGCGAGACTGGCGGAGGTGATCGACTCTAGCACCGAGGAGGAGGACGAGGTGGAGGACGGAGGCGAAGCGGAGGTGCGAGAAGAGGCGGAGCAGGCGGCCAGCCTCGGCTCGACCGCGCCTCAAAGAACGAGCAGCGTTGAGAGAAAGCGGCCCGCGGGCGGCCAAACCGAGACCGCCCGGCCCTGCCTCGGCGCTGACACGCCGTCTCCTCCGATCCTCCGATCCCGGCGCAGCCTCCTAGGCTGCCTTTTCCGCTCTGTTTATCTGTCTTAGTAATCTTTTGAAAACTTTGTTAGATTGAGCAGTTCCACCGTGGGGTGTATCTTGAACTTATATTGAAGATTGACCAAGGGCCTATGTAAATATTTATCCGATTTCCGTCTTTCCTTGCTTACTGCTCTTTAGGCTTTTCCCTTTGCCGCCTTCCTTTAGTTGCTGCCTTGCCAGTTGGACAGCCGCTCTGCGGACTGTCGCTGGGTCAAGTGCTTGGCTACTTCGGAAGGCAAGTATAACCGTTTATAGTTTCTTTAGCAAATCGGCTAAAGCGACAGGCCGACTACCCAAGTCGGCCATCCTTGATAGAGGCTAAGACGGCGAGCCGACTACTCATGAGTCGGCTTTCTGTTTCAGAAATGCTGGAGGCCGTCTTACGCTATGTTCGTGCTTTTGGTCCTTAGCCATTTTCGTGTGGGCGCCCGTTCTTCCTCACTCCTACCTGCCTCACAGTCGCTCTGCGAGCTGCGGCTTTGGTAGGAGGCGGATTGGGCACCACGCACTACTTGTCTGACTGCAGGAAGCTCCTCATAGCGCAAGGCAGCGAGTCCTCAGGCCAACTAGTCTGGCCCGGTGCCAAGCGGCTTATAATGAAAGTAATGTACTCGAAGGCATAATTCTTATCATACAGATAACAAAAAAGGGCAGTCCCCGAGCTCGTCTCGGGGGGCCCAAGGTCTTGGTACTTTAATACAAAGGGGGTAGTGCGATACATACTGCATCAACTATAAAATCTTCGAAGAAGATTTGCATTCCATGGGCGCTCTGTTTCTTTGCCGGAGTCGTCCCTCTTACGTGCTCGAGGCTTCTAAGCGTCGATTAGGTAGTAGGATCCGTTTCCCAGGACTTTGCTGATGGTGAAGGGGCCTTCCCAAGGCGCCGACAACTTGTGCTGGCCGGTTGTTCTCTGAATCAGCCGGAGCATAAGGTCGCCCTCTGGAAACGATCTCGGCTTGACCTTTCGGTTGTAGTATCGGCGTAGACTCTGCTAGTAGATGCCGGACTGGCTGAGTGCCAACAGCCGGCCCTCTTCTAGCAGGTCAACGCCGTCTTGGCGTGCTTCTTCAGCTTCCTCTTCGGTGTACATGGTGACTCGTGGAGAGTCGAACTCTATGTCCATCGAGATGACAGCTTCGGCACCGTAGACGAGGAAGAAAGGAGTGAAGCCGGTTGACTTGTTTGGAGTCGTGCGAAGACTCCAGAGGACGGATGGTAGCTCCTCAACCCAACAGCCGGCCGAACGCTCGAGTGGTTCGACCAGCCGAGGCTTGATGCCGGACAGGATGAGGCTGTTTGCTCGCTCCACCTGGCCGTTTGACTGCGGATGGGCAATGGACGCTAAGTCCAGTCGGATGCCCTACGTCGCGCAGAAATGGGCCAAGGCGCCTTTGGAAAAGTTTGTGCCATTGTCAGTGATGATGCTGTGCGGTATGCCATACCGCACCGTGATGTCGGTGATGAAAGTCACTGCAATCGGACCGTTCAACTTCTTGATGGGCTTTGCTTCTATCCACTTGGTGAACTTGTCCACCGCGACAAGCAGATGAGTTAGGCTGCCTCGGGCCATCTTGAATGGTCCCACCATGTCCAGGCCCCAAACGACGAAGGGCTAGGCGATGGGGATTGTCTTCAGCGCGGAAGCCGGCTGAAGTGGCGTGGAGCGGAACTTCTGGCACCCCTTGCATTTTTGGACTAACTCTTTAGCCTCTTCGGGCAGTTGGCGGAAGAAGCCGTCTTTGAAAGGCTTTGGCGGCGAGTGCTCTTGAAGCTGCATGGTGGCCTTTTCATACGATGAATGTCTCGAAATTGCTTGGCCTTGTTCTGGCTCTACGCAGCGCTGGTAGACACCAGTGACGCTGCGCCCGACCAGCTCTTTGTTGATTATGGTGTATGCTGCCGCTCGGTGTTGCACTTGCCGAGCCAAGATCTCGTCAGTCGGCAGCTCTTTGTTTACTAGAAACTTGAGGATGGGCAGTGCCCATGAGGGTGCTGCTATTTCTTCAACTGCTACCACTGCGACTTGGACAAGGGTGGATGGGCTGGGAGGCGGCGGGCTATAGTCTGCGGCTGTTTGTTGAATTGACGGAGTCACCGGGCCCTCTAGCGCAGTCCCTGGGCCGGGTGGCGTAGTCCCCGGGCCGGGTTCTGAAGTCGCCGGGCCGGCTTCAACTATGATTTTCTTGGGGCCGTCTGCTGAGGCTCTTGAGTCGGATCCGACTTCTTCGGGAGGAGCCGGCACAAAGATAGAGTCTGACTCTGGTGAAGGCTTGATAGACGGCTTGAGGAGGCGCTGAAGAGCGACTCCGGATGGTATCGCTTGGCAGGTAGAGCCGACTCGTGCCAAGGCGTCTACTTGGTCGTTGTCGTTCCTTGGCACGTGGAGGAACTCGCACCCCTCGAAGTATCCGCTGAGTTGCTGCACCAGGAAGCGGTAGCTCGCCATGTTTGTGTCTTTGGCGTCCCAGTCGCCAGATGACTGCTGGACCACCAAGTCGGAGTCGCCATAGCACAGGATCCGGCGAATGCCGAGTTCTTCGGCAAGCCGGAGCCCATGAATGAGTGCCTCGTATTCGGCGACGTTGTTGGAGGCGGCGAAGTGGATCTGCAGCACATACTTGAGCTTGTCGCCTTTAGGGGAGGTGTGGACGACGCTGGCTCCCAGGCCGGTGCGCATCTTGGAGCTGTCGAAATGCATCCGCAACCGGGTGGATTCGGGCGTTGGCGGCAGGTACTGGGTCTCGGCCCAGTCAACGAGGAAGTCGGCCAGTGCTTGCGACTTGATGGCGGTGCGGGGCTGGTAGTAGATGGTGTAAGGAGCCAGATTTATGGCCCATTTGGCTACTCGGCCAGAGGCGTCTCGGCTTCCAATGATCTCGGCCAGCGGAGACGTGCAAAACCACGGTGATCGGATGCTCTTGAAAGTAAGGCTTCAGCTTCTTGGTGGCAAAATGCACACCGTAGCACATCTTCTGGTAATGGGGGTAGTTCTGCTTGGAGCTCGACAGTACCTCGCTCAAGTAATATACTGGTCTCTGGACAGGTAGCGCCTTGCCTTCCTCCTTGCGCTCGACTACAATGACTGTGCTGACTACTCGGCTGGTGGCGGCAATGTATAGGAGCATGGGCTCTTTGGGAGTCGGAGCCGCCAGCACAGGGGGAGTAGTCAAAATCTTTTTTAGTTGAAGAAAAGCCTCGTCCGCCTTGGGAGTCCACTCAAAGAAGGTTGTCTTCTTCATGAGCTGATACAAGAGGAGAGCCCTCTCGCCCAGTCGACTGATGAATCAGCTGATGGATGCCAAACAGCCGGTGAACTTCTGCACATCTAACAGTCGTCTGGGCGCTTCCATCCTCTCGATGGCCTTGATCTTCATAGGATTGCACTCTATGCCGCGTTCGGAGACCAGGAAACCGAGGAGCTGGCCGGCTGGTACTCCAAAAATGCACTTCTCTGGGTTGAGCTTGATCTGGAATTGGCGCAGGTTCTCAAAGATCTCCTTGAGGTCTTCTAGCAGCGTCCCACGCTTCTCCGTCTTCACCACCACGTCATCCACGTAGACGTGGGCGTTCCTACCGAGTTGCTTGAGGAGGCACTTCTGCATGCAACGCTAAAAGGTGGCACCGGCATTCCACAAGCCGAACGTCATCGTCAGGTAGCAGAAGGCTCTGAATGGTGTGATGAAGGCGGTCTTCAGTCTGTCTGTCGGGTTCAGCTTGATCTGGTGATATCCTGAATATGCATCTAAGAAACTCAGCAGCTCGCATCTGGCTGTGGAGTCTATCACCTGATCGATTCTTGGCAGGGCAAACGGATACTTTGGGCAGGCTTTGTTAAAGCTTGTGTAGTCAATGCACATCCGCCACTGCTTGTTTTTCTTCAGTACCAAAACCGGGTTTGCCAGCCACTCTGGAAAAAACACCTGCATGATGAAGCCGGCCGCAAGAAGCCAAGCTATCTCTTCTCCAACAACTATTCTCTTCTCTTCTGACAGGCGGCGCAAGGGCTGCCTAACGGGTTTCACATCTGGCCCAACATGTAGCTTGTGCTCGGCGAATTCCGTCGGTACACCTGGCATGTCTTTGGGGGACCATGCAAAGATGTCTCGATTCTCACAGAGGAAATCGACGAGCTCGCCTTCCTATTTGCTGTCAAGGTTTGTACCCATGACAGCGTACCTCTCTGGGTGCTCCAGGTCCAAGGGTATCTTCTTGGTCTCTTTGGCCGGCTTAAACGAACCCTCAGCTTCCGACTCCTTGGGGTCGGGCGACATCTCTGGCTGCTTTCCTGCCATCGCCACAACCCGGTCAAGGAGCCGCTTCTCAGCCGCGATCACCAGGGACTCAGCCAGCCGGCTGCTCTCGGCCGAGCAGGCGGACGACTTCCTATAGTCGCCGGCTACGGTCAGAATTCCCTTGGAACTCGGCATCTTCATCTTGAGGTAGGCGTAGTGAGGGACCGCCATGAACTTGGCCAAGGCAGGTCGGCCAAGAAGTGCGTGGTATGGGCTTTCAAGGTCCACTACTTCGAACCAGACCGGCTCTCGGCGGAAATGATCTTTGTCTCCGAAGAGACCGTCTATCAGGATCTTGCCGATTGGTGAGCAGGCCGGGTACAATACCATGGAACACGGTCCGGCTGCTCTGCAGCTCTCTTTGCTTGACTCCTAGCTTCTCCATGGTATCTTTGTACAGGATGTTGATGCTACTGCCTCCGTCTATCAGCATTCTCGAAAAGCGGGCGGCCCGCCTATCAGTGGCCAAGGTGGCACCTAGGACTAGGGCACAGGAGCCCGGATTCGGCATCACCTCTGGGTGATCCGCTCTGCTCCAACTGATAGGCCTCTCGGACCTATGCATGAACTCTGGAGTATTTGTTGCCACCGCATTTACTTCTTGCTGCTGCTGCCATCTGCTGCGTCGATCGTCCGTCACACTGGTGAACACCACATAGGCTCCATGCTCTTCTGCTTACTCGTCTTGCACTGCGCCGACTGGCCGAGTGGCCGGCTGCTGGGGCGGCGGTGGAGGCGGTGGCCCAGCAGGCGGCGGAGGAAGGAGGCCGTCTCCCTTGGCGATTCTGGTGAGCTAGTGGCACTTTCTGGTGGTATGATTTGATGGCTTCGCACCACTGTGGAACTTGCAGGGACCATCCAGAGTCTGCTCATAGGAAAAGGCCGGCAACCAACTGGATTTGCCGCCTTTCTGCCGTTTGGCCGGAGGCTGCCCCTCCGGCTGTTGATCTTCAACTGTCGCAACCTGCCGACTGTTGGAAGTCGGCTGTTGGGCCTTGCGTTTGTTGTCATTCTGTTGTTGGCGCCGACTGGAGACGAGGGAGGAGTCATGGGCCGACTCTCCATAGTCGGCCTCTCTGGAGGTCGCCAGCTTGGAGTCGGCTTATCTCGGAGTCTCCGTCTGGGACTCGGCTTTTCTTGTAGTCGGTTCCTGGGACTCGGCCTGAGGGGCGCGGCCTGCCCCGATGTCTTGAAAGGTCCTGGGACTCGGGTTAGCCTACCCGTGGCCCATTACTCCGACATCCGGCAAAAAGAAGGAGAAACCCTCGGTAAGTATTTATAGAGATTCAGCAAAGTTCGTAGAAAAATTCCAGATATCCATCCAGCAGCTATGCTAGCTGCCTTGCAGTCTAATGTGTGCAATTGTCGGATTCGTTCTAAGATGAACATGCGGTTGCCCAAGACTGTGAAGGAGTTTTACACTCTAGTGCATAAATGTGCTTGTATGGAGGAGGGAAGGAAGTTGCCCGGAGAGGAAGATTGCATCAATGTTGATTCAAAGGATGACGATGGATCAACCAGTCAGAAGAAGAGCAAGAAGCACAGTAAGAAGCGGAGGGATAAGGCAGTAATGACTGTTGAAGGATCAGTCACCCCAAGTACCGGCAAGATCGGCAAGGCTGAGGTCCCCGGCAGGGAGGCTGCTGTGTGCATTTGATTGCTGGGAAGTTGCGGCTGCAGAGAAGGCCGGGAAGGGCGATGGGTCATACTGCAAGATACATCAGACCAAGGGCCATGACCTTCAAGAGTGCTATTAGGTTGAGCAATTAATCAAGAGACAGAGAGCTGAGTATGAGAAGTGTGATAAGGAAAAAGGTCAGAATACTGTTGGCGGTAAGGG
Organism: Aegilops speltoides; assembly: GCA_021437245.1. Classification (NCBI taxonomy): domain Eukaryota; kingdom Viridiplantae; phylum Streptophyta; class Magnoliopsida; order Poales; family Poaceae; genus Aegilops; species Aegilops speltoides. Next base: position 230,304,382 of record CM038142.1, read on the forward strand.
CTAGGGCGGTGAAGCAAAACGCCCCAACAAACCCTTTCGGAACAAAGGAAAACCCACTAGAGGTCAGGAGAAGGAAGCTTGTGATGATGAGACTTATGGAGGGGATGAAGAGGAAACCAGTGAGCAAGAGTTTCAGAAGGCCACTAATGGTCTATGCATTGACGGGGGTGCATCTCTGCTCACCTCCCACCGCCAGCTCAAGCGGTGGGCGCGAGAAGTCAATATCGTGGAACCAGCACCAGAGAGCCGGAAGCCGCGTACTCCCATCATCTTTGACAAGGAGGATCATCCTAGCCGTACCACTGTGGTAGGATGCCTGCCGTTGTTCATTTCTGCAACAATTTGCAACCTCAAGGTCACAATGATGTTGGTGGACGATGGGGCCGGGCTGAATCTGATTTCCTTAGTAGTTATCAGCAAGCTTCAGATAGCAGAGGAAGAGCTAGAAGTTACCGGCACGTTTAGAGGAGTTAATCCCGGCAGGAGTCATCCTAAGGGGAAGATCACGTTGCCGGTAACGTTTGGGAGAGAGCTGAACTACCGGACTGAGAAAATTATGTTTGATGTGGTTGATCTCTCCCTGCCGTATAATGGGATTCTTGGACGCCCGGCTCTGGCTAAATTCATGGCGGCATCCCACTATGCCTACAACACCTTGAAGATGCTTGTGCCACTTGGGGTGATCAACATCCCATCAGACGAGATAGATGCCATCATTCGTGTGGACAAGATGTACCAGAACGCGGTTGCGGCAGAGACAGCGACGACAACAGTTCCAGCCAAGGAAAGTAAAGGAAAGAAGAAGGATTGTGGGACCTCCGGCAAGGAGTCTGGGAAGCATGCCCCCCACTGAGTGCACGACACCCGTTGACGATGTGCCGGAGTGTTCCAACAGCAAGAAGTCCAAGGTTGCTACTCCACAAGGGAAAAAGGTCCCGGCAGGGCTGGCTGGCGTTGATGGTACTTTCACGATCAGTGCCACCCTCGATGACAAATAGGAAAGCGCGCTCGTTGCCTTCCTGCGGGCGAATATCGATGTGTTTGCCTGGCAACCATCTGATATCCCCGGTGTTCCCAGGGAGGTAATCAAGCACCACCTTGTTGTCTGCCCGCACGCTAGACCTGTTAAACATAAAGTACGAAAGCAGGCCTTGGAGAGGAAGCAGTTCATTGCAGAAGAGATAAAGAAGCTTGAGGCAGCTGGTTTGGTCAGAGGAGTGCTACATCCCACTTGTCTAGCAAACCCAATGGTGGTCCGGAAGGCAAACGGTAAGTGGTGACTGTGCATTGATTTCACATATCTCAACAAGGCTTGCCCGAAGGACCCGTTTCCCTTGCCGCGTATTGATCAGATTGTGGATTCCACGTCAGGCTGTGATTTGCTCTCATTCCTGGGTGCCTAATCTGGATATCATCAGATCTTCTTGTCCAAAGAAGATGATGAGAAGACCTCGTTCATCACTCCATGTGGTACATATTGTCTTGTCTGCATGCCATTCAGATTAAAGAGTGCTGTGTCTACTTTTGCAAGGGCAGTCCAAATTGGTTTTGAACCTCAGGTGCATAGAAACACTGAAGCTTATATGGATGATATTGTGGTCAAAACCAAGGACAGAGCAACTCTTATCCAAGATTTGGAGGAGACATTTGCAAATTTGTGCAAGATCAATCACAAGCTCAATCCAGAGAATTGTGTATTTGGCATTCCCTCCGGCCAGCAACTTTGGTAGTTTGTGTCCCATAGGGGGATCGAAGCTAATCTCGACAAGATCGAGGCCATTGAGCAGATCCAAGTGCCAAGGATGGTTAAAGATGTGAGCGCCCGACGGGATGTGCTGTCGCTCTAAGTAGATTCATCTCCATCTCTGCCAAGTGTGCCCTGCCGTTCTTCAAAATTTTGAAGTGGACCCCGGAAGCAAATGCAGCTTTGCAAGAGTTGAAGGCATACATGTCTTCTGTGCCTACCTTGGTTGCTCCCAAACCCTATGAGCCGCTACTGCTATACTTGGCGGCAACCAACCAAGTGGTCAACACAGCCTTGGTAGCACAACGAGAAGTGAATGAGGAAGGGAGTGAGCAAAGACCGGTAGAGTCAGACAAGGATCAGGACAGCAGTGACCACGACAACGATCGAAACCCCAAGGACGTGGCACGGAAGAAAGTGGTGCAACGCCTAGTGTACTTCGTCATCTCCTTGTTACAAGGGGGCTAGAATGAGGTACTCTGGTGTGCAAATGTTGATTTTTGCATCATCATGGCCTCAAGGAAACTACGCCACTACTTCCAAGCCATGAGATCATGGTTGTCACTCATTTCCCGTTGCAACGGATACTCCGAAACCCCGAGGATATGGCAGAATAGTGGAGTGGGCTTTGGAGTTATCCAGCTTTGGTTTGAAGTTTGAGAGCACATGAAGTATCCAAAGCAGGGCGTTGGTAGAGTTTATTGCCGAATGGACGCCAACCCCTGATGAGGAAGTGAGTGAGACAGTTATCCCCCACAAGGAATCACCCCAAGAATGGATTATGTATTTTGATTGTGCTTTTCCCTACAAGGTGCGGGGGCTGGCGTGCTTCTTGTCGCCCCCTCCGGGGAGCACTTGATATACGTCGTCCAAATGCATTTTGCCCGGGAAGAAGCAACCAACAATACAACAGAGCACGTAAGGCTCCTTGCCGGGCTCAGAATTCCATTTGAATTGGGAATTAATAAGATGATCATTCGAGGAGATTTATAGCTGGTGGTGAGACAAGTCAACAAGGATTATCAAAGTCCATTTATGGAGGCATACATCGAGGAAGTGAGAAGATTGAAGTAGCACTTTGACGGATTGCAAACGGAGCATATACCCCATGCGAAAAATAGCATAGCTGATCATCTGTCAAAGTGTGCTGCATGGAAGATTCCTGTGGAACCAGGAACTTTTGTTCTCCGTCTTACTCAGCCCTCCGTATCCCCAGCAATAATGGGCCAGAAAAGGAGAAAGTTGGACACCGGTAAGCCTCTCCCGGTAGAGTTGTCTGCTCCTGGCAGAGACTCTGCCGGAAACAACTCCTTGCAGCCTACCGGACCGCCCCCTCCAACCGGGCCCGTGGACCCCATGTACGAGGCTGGTGCTCCCGCAGCAGACAAGGTGCCGCTAGTCCTTGTTGTCGAGCCCCAGGCTCCAACTTGCATAAGGCACATTGTCCACTTCCTCCAAACTGGAGATCTTCCCGGTGATAAAGATGAAGCTGAAAGAGTAGCCCGAAGGGCCAGTATGTATCAGTTTGTCGATGACACTCTGTACAGAAGGAGGCCCAACGGTGTAAAATTGAAGTGCGTCTGCTGGGAAGAAGGAAAGGAACTATTGGCTGAGATACACAAAGGAATGTGCGGATCCCACATTGGATCAAGGGCATTAGTTGGGAAAGCATTCCGACAAGGATTCTATTGGCCCACTGCCCTCCAAGATGCGGTCGAGATAGTTAATAAGTGTGAAGCTTGCCAGTTCCATTCCAAGAAAACCCACCTGCCTGCCCAAGTGCTTCAAACAATCCCTCTATCATGGCCATTTTCGGTCTACGGGCTCGATATCCTCGGCCCCTTCCCCCGAGCAATCGGGGGCTTTGAATTCTCGTTCGTTGCCATTGACAAGTTTACAAAGTGGTCGGAAGTGACGGCCGTGAGAAAGGTAACTGCTCAGTCAGCTATCGAGTTCTTAAAAGATCTGGTGTGTCGATTTGGAGTTCCGGCAAGGATCATCACCGACAATGGCACCCAATTCATGAGTCGCGCCTTCATGCAATATGTTCATGCCCTCAGATGCAGGATCTCATTCGCCTCTGTGGCACACCCCCGGATAAATGGACAAGCTGAGAGGGCGAACGCTGAAGTGCTCTAAAAATCTTGCTAAAATGTGGGGTAGGTCTGTCACACCCTGATTTTCATGGCACACCCTGATTTTCATGGCACAACACTTAAGTCAATAATCATGCTAAAATGTGGTTTGACAAAAACTTTTGAGTGTTTTGTCTTTGCTTTGATTGAATGTTTGACTGCTGTTTGGCAAGTGCTCTAAAAATCAAATAAATCCTCCAACCCCTATACTTCATCTCCTTGCTCCAAACTCTTGAACCAATGATCATGCCATGTGTATAGGACATAAAAATATTTTCATACCAAAATAGTTTGGCCAAATAGCATTTTCAAAAATTAGTTTTTCAAAAACCCCTGAATTGAGGTTTGCACTGCAAGTACTTAATTAAGGGCAGTAAAAATCTTTCTAAAAATATATTTGACTCCTATTAGATATAGGATACCCAGAAACCACAAAAATAAATTTTGAAAGTTATTTTCCTATTTTATTTAAAAGCTTTTTCTTAAGGCCAGAAATGGTCTTTAATAGGGAAAAATTATTTTATTGCTTCAAAAATATTTGACAAAATTTAGGGAAACTCATAGGACATATATTGTCCATATATAAGAGTTTCAACACATGGTCATGTTCAAAATATTGGTCAAATCCCTCAAAAACCCTCTCTAGATATTTCAAGCTTTTGAAATATTTACAAAGGAAATATTCTCCAAAAATTCCAAGAAAATTCTATCATGTCACATATGACATATTTGGTGATCTCGCCAAGTCTCATGTCTTGGAGAACAAGATAACATCATCAAATACCCTCAAAACCATTTCTGTCCATTTTGAAGTTTGAGCAACTTTACATTGCCAAACATTTCCAAATATTCTCAAACCTTGTGAACATTCTCAAATGGTCTAATTATTCATCTAGACCAAGTGGCACAAGTTGGAGAACAAGTTATATGTATCAAAGTGCCCCAAAACCCTCTCTGACCAGGATCAAATTTGAACAACTCTACATTACCAACTTTCTCTCCTTGATTCCAACTTTTGTGAGAATGATCACATGACCAAATGAGGCCGCTACACCAAGTGGTGCATCAAGGAGAATATATTTGCATGGCTAATTCTTGGAAAGCCCATTTCTGTTGATTTCTAGGGTTTACCAAAGTTGCATTGGCAACTTTGCCCAAATGAGCTCAATCATGGTGGAACATCTTATTTTTTCGTGCCATTTGACCCTGTCAAGCCTCATGACAAGGGAAGTCCATTTTCTTGCCCAAACCAACAACAAACACCTTCTGCCATTTTTCAAAAATCACCATTTTGACCACTTCCACATTCTCCATGAGCTCAACTTATTACCACAGCTCCTCCTAGTCCCCTTGCACATACAGTAGCAATGGCATTTCCACACCTCAATTATTGGGGGGGGGGTAAAACCCCACTTTCCCTCTCTGGACAGCCCTTTTCTCTCTCTCCCTCAACCTCTCTCCTCTCCTAGTGGTTCACCAGGGCATCCAAGGCCCTCTCCCCTTTCTTTACTACTCGCTAGCACTACTGGACACAAGTGGCCGTGCCCACTTCCCCCTTTTTATGCCATGGCATGCCAAAGGCGTGCTCCAGAGCGCGCTACAGTGCTCCCACGCATTGTAGCTGCTCTCTGCCCAAGCCACCCGACCACCTCGAGCCTCCCCCTCGCGCTAGTCGAGGTGCCTCGGCGTCCGCAACATGCTACGCGGTCGGCTCCCTCCTCTCTCCTCCTCCCCGCGCCTCCGCGCTAGCAAACAGAGGCCGCCGAGCGCGCCAATGGTGCGGCTCACCGCTGCACCTGGCCCTTCCCCGCTTCTCTCTCCCTCCTCTCGCCTGGACCAACCCCACGAGCACCCCAGACATGCCCACGCTGCCCGTGACCTCCAAAGAACGGCTAGGAGCTCGCCGAGCGCCCTGTCCACGGTGCACCTCGCCCCCTCCTACTTAAGGCAGTCCCTGGCCTCCATCTCTGCTCCATTTGCTTCCCCTCTCTCTCGTGCACCCCATGCACCAACTCACATCTCTCCCCGTGCCCTCCATCCACCAAAATGGCCGGAGCTCCACCGTCGGGCTTCGCCTAAATCCGGGCTATCCCGAGCCACTCCTCTCTCCCTAGCCACTCCAGTACCCTCATACCATCACGACAAGCCCCTCCCGTGCTTCTCCCTCTCCTTCCCATGGCCGTGCTGTCGAGTTCCCTCACCACCGCCGGCCTCGCCGCTGCGGCCGATGGTGTGCTCGCGTCCGGCCACCCCTGCGTCGTGGCGCACCTCGTCGGATGCGCCGCTCTCCCCTGAGCCCGCCGGTGTGCTGGGCGTCACCGGAGGTGACCGGAGCCACCGGAACGAGCGCCGGCAAGCGCTCGGCCCCGCCTCCTTAGTCTCCTTCGTCGCGCACGGGAGGAAGGAGACGAACCTGCGGGTGGGCCCCGCGGGTCAGCGACTCAGCCGGCGGGCCCCGCCGTTTAAGTGGAGACGGCATCCACCGTTACCGCCTCCCTCGCGCGAAGGCGTATTTCCAGGAAGCCGCCTTCGACGTAGCCCCTGCGTGCGTGCGGCCGAGCCGCTGGGCCGGCCCATTGGAGCCCTGCTACAATCCCTCGCCCAGAGCACGCCGCCGCCACCCAAATCCAACCCATTTCGGTAAAACCTTAGTCTTTTTCTTTTTTCAGTCAACTTCAAAAATCCACAAATAAATCAAATCAAGTCCAAATTTGATGATTCTAATTTCTATAAGTTCATAAAATCCTGATCTATCACTTGGTGCAATTTGCACATTTTTTCCATAAAGATTTTCTTCACAAACAATTATCAAACCCCATATTTCCATTTCTGTCATAAACTTTAGAAAATCACAGAAGGCTCAAACTTGCTCCAAATGCCATGATTCCAATTCCTAGATGAATCTAAGCTCATAACCTAGTTTATGAACATTTTTCTTGATACTTTCTATACCACATAAATTATTGAGCCATTTCTTCATATTTATCAACTTTGCAAATTCATAGGAAATTCATTTGAACTCCAAATCCAGTGAAACCAATTCCTAGATGATTCTAAAATCATCCTTTGTTAAATGGGTGCCTTTGCTCATTTTTCAAAATAATTCTTCTGTACACTTCTTGCAATTCCATAAACCCCTTGATTCCATCCTATCGAAATGTTTAGAAATATCCATAGATCCACTTCCGTTGAAACCACTTTGGTCAACCCTCATATGACCAGAGGTATCCTAGAAAAGTCCAACTCATATTTTAGAGCACTTTTATTTCCTGCCTTGTTGTTTTGCTTATTGTGGTTGCTTTCGACGATAGTTGACGAAGTAGACGGAATGCTCGGAGTTGGACCAGAGATATTTTGAAGACCTCGAAGACTTTGTTAAAAGCAGGCAAGCAGCCCTTTGACCATGTCTATGAGACACTTTTTATGCATGTCATATATAGCTCTTTATTATTGCTGCATCGGAATCATGGTGAGATGGTGAACCACGTGGGTTGGATGCCTCTGCTACTTCCTCGTTGATACTTGCATTGTGCATGGCCCTACCTTCTTATGAGGGCTATGCCGGTGGGAGTAGAAAGAATGCTAAAGTAGTTGCTACGCAAAAGGGACGGGTTATGCATGGTGAAGGAGACAAAGCTTTATCAAAAGACTTTTCGAAAACCTCATCGGGTGCCACTTATGCCTGAGGGAGATAATGAGATGGGTAACCACTTGATGACGAAGTGGTGTACCGAGGGAAGTGTGTGTTGTTTTCAAAACGGATTGGTCGGAGTTGCGACCGTTATTCCAACCTTACATGCGCAACCACTCTACCCTTATTTGGGAAAGGGCATTATTGAGTACCTAGACCGATACTAGCTTGGGGCCCGCATTACTAGTGACGGGGGAGAGTTGGTGCTCTCTCTTGGGACGGGTTCGTGCCAGGTAGGGCGGCCATGACCATTTTTATGGGGCACCGGACACACCGTTGGTACCCCGTGCCAGTGGTATGTGATAAATATGGGAGCAAGGCTCCACGAAAATGTTATGTGAAATGTTGGGCACGGGGGTCACTGCCAATCGAGTGGACTCCATGTTAGTGTCGTCTAGGGAAAGGTAGTGATCGGTTGCTTACCCCGGGTACTTGAGGTACCGCGGGTCGTGGCTGACACGGAAGTTCCCCGGATCTTGTGGGTACAGTGTGCAACCTCTGCAGAGTGTAAAACTATTCGAATAGCCGTGTCCATGGTCAAGGACAGTTGGGTAAGCGCTCTTGGGCTACGTCCACTTGTTTACAAACCAAGTGTGTGTGTTGATAAAATGACATGGGTCAAGTCAAGGGACTTGACATGATTGAGATGGGTTGGTTTCCACTCTATTTATGTTAGATGGGTTGGTGCCCACTCTATTTATGTTAGATGGGTTGGTGCCCACTCTATTTATGTTGATATCTGTAACCTGTCCTCATGGTTACTTGAATTCTCTTGATGCATGCCATGCAAGTTGTTGAACATGTCATTGCACTCAAAACTAGCTTTCTGCAAAAGTTTACCTATATCATGCTTTGTTGTATCTTGAACCAAAACATGGGTTGCTTGCGAGTACATTCAAAGTACTCATTGGCTTGCCACTGGTTATTTTATTGACCAGGCATGGAAAGAACAGGATGTGATGAAGAACTCTTCGGTGACGATCATGCGAGCTAGGACGCTTCCCAGTCAGAATGCCTGTAGGGTTAAGGCAGATGGCATGGGTCCCAGTTATCGACGAAGATTTCCACTGCGATGTTGTACTCAAGACTTGACCATAATGGTCCTACTTGTGTAATACGGTATGTATGGATGTAAGACTCTTGTTATTCAGCTTCAGTGTTCAAGGTGAGCATTGATCTCGGGATCAGACACGCGTGCATTCGGTGATCACGACTTATGAGTCGCGGTCCCCACAGAGCTGGTATCAGAGCCATCCTGACTGTAGGAAGCCTTAGTTAGCATGGTCGCTAGTTAGGGAAAAACTATTTCCAAAACTACTACTAGTTTTCAAAACTATCTGTACTTCTCTTCCCTTCTCAGTCCTTTGAAAACTAAGGTATACTTTCCTTTTTGATCTCTTCCCCTTCAAAAATCTTTGGTCGCTAGAACCCTTGTGCCCCTGACCACCGGATTCCTTGTAATCCTCGTGGATAATCAAGAAGGAAGATGCCTTGCCAGACATTCACCCACCTCTCCTGAACACAAGATTGGCGACATCACAACAAGACGATACCAACAGAAGATACATCCTCGAGGAATGAGGACCCGAAGACCTAGGAGATGGTGACATCCTTGACACTGCCCCAAGATGATGCAACCTTAGCCTACGATGATCAGGGCATAGGATATGCAAGATCATGATATACATCGCTAATAGAGTAACCCTGTCACTACCATTGTTGTATCGGCAACCACCGGTGGATGAGAACCTAGCCATTCGGTCCGCCTCACTATAGTGAGCAGGAAAACGGTTCTCCTCATCCCCGCTCTTGGTGTCGATGTTGTCATCAATGTAACCAACATGATGGACCTCTATTACGCCCTGATAATGTCATTGCATAAAGGATTACCTACCTGGTACCATCGACGGCTTAGAAGACAAAATGGGATCGTCATGATTAGGAAGACAACAGAAGACCGAGTCAATGCCTGCTATGAGAAGCCACCTTCACCCCATCACTTCAACAGGCGAGAAGTTGTTGAAGAATCTTCAGGCTCAACCCGGATTGTTTCATCGAACAACTACAAGAGACGTGGCAACACCTGAGGAAAACTCAGAAGACTGCATGAGGCACAAGGCACGACTACTGAGTCCGAGAACCCCTAGGGTAGGATGAGTCGTGTACCCCCTATGTGCAGTCGAGTCGTATGATGGTTCGAATAGAACCATGATTGTGTGTTGCTTGTTTTTATTTCTTCGTGTTTTGATATAGGTCGCACTTTTGCCCTAGGCGACAAGTATGCGACTATATCACCTTCCTTACCTTGTTTCTTTTGTTTGGCCCTTTTTGCACCTGTTTGTTTGCACTAGCACTATAGAACCCCCTTTAGGCATTCCCCTCCTCTATGCTACTTTTCCCTCTCGTCTCTCTCTCCTCAACTGAAGACCGGCAAGACAAGATGCACCAAGGAATCTGCTTCGGCAACCAACTAGCAATGAAGACTTTTGTTGCAGCCTCGTCGACCAAGTGAAACCCCGTAGAATTATGTTTAACCCTCAAGAATAGAAACCCATTCCTAGACCCTTCGAGACTTCACGAGATACCCCTGCTCGAAACCTTAACCCTGAGCTTAACCTACGGAATCACAAGAGAACAAGTTAAGCTACAGTAAACCTTGCACAACACTGGGTTCATTATGGAACTAGTGGACATAGTGAACGAGCACATTATCATCCTAATATAGCACCAGAACTGACGATGCCATAGGAAGACCAGTTTGAGGATATAGGAATAGATGACAAATGACTTGATGAGTTTATATCAGTGACCTTGAGGAAATTATTTGAGACTCTTTGGAGGATTATAAGGCTTTCATGTTGATAGATGAACTTGGTGGGATCATGATTATAGAGTAGCATAGCTTTCATTACCCCTGAGTAAATTGGATTTAGTAGTATAATTGTAAGTATTTGGATTTAACTTAGCCATGGGATATTGATAGGAGACAGTTGATATTACGTAAATGACTTGGGGGAACATGGAGGAATTCTCGTTGGACAAGAGATTTGGATTTAAGTAGGTGATTCTAGTTGAATATAGATGCTGAGTATGTCTACATGGTTTGGAGTAAATTGGATTTAGACTGATGATCTCGATCATGATACCATGTTTCTCGGTGGACGGTAAACTAGGAAATTGGACTAATTGTCGGAGATTATTTAGGGTTCTATATAAGCTTGACCTTGGAGTTTACTAGATCACAATAACGGGAATTGGTGGACTGACTATAGTAAGGCAGCCCTTTCAAGTATTGGGGATTATAAGGACTTTAGGAGATCATGTGGGACACTAGCATAGGCGTTGGATTTGTAGAATTAATGGATCATGTAGTGATTGATGGAAGTTAACAGGTTGTTGGAGTTAATTCATAGAAAAGGAAACAAGATTTTGGAGTGGCATACGACGTGTTTCCTTAGGGTAGAGATGCTTTATCATGGACCTTGGAAGAACAGGCTGAGCACTTGGATTGTGATGTTTAATTCAAACTTAGCAGCCTGTATGTTCTACCCATGGATTTTTAGGGGTAGCCACACACATGAGTTTGGGGATCGTAGGCATATATGATTTTGTTAGACATCCTCTCGGGAGCCATGAGGATATGAATAGCATGAGTGATGATTGGAGTTGACCTATACGAAATGATGCTTTCAGCAGTATAAGGTGATCTGTTTGGAGGACTAGGTAGAACAATTGGCATCTCAGGAATTGTGCTCAAGGATAAATGTTCACTCGCACGCTAGATACTTGAAACCCTTACGCCCTACCAAGCCACAACACGGTCAGATCCTGACCTTGGGCTTTGGCTCTAGATCGATAAGACCTTGGCCAATACTCAACCGTAACCATCCCTAATGCCTCAGCCCACTATACGTGCCCCATAGACTTCATGGAGTGCTTAGACAAGATAGTTGTCATCATCATTTGGTGACCTACTTGTCCACCCGTAGACGGAAGAAGATCACGAGCGACACTTGAGGATTGTCCTAGACAAGCTTCTGGAGCACCAACTGTATGCCAAGTTCAGCAAGTGTGAATTTTGGCTGCGTGAAGTTGGATTCTTGGGTCATGTTTTAACTGAAGAAGGATTGTCAGTCGATCCCGCTAATGTTGAAGCCATGACTAAATGGCAATCCCCAAGCAATGTGAAGGAAGTCAGAAGCTTCCTCGGACTCGCGGGATATTACCGCAAGTTCGTTGAAGGATTCTCAAGCATTGCCCGACCCATGACTCAGCTCTTGAAGAAGGACAAGAAGTTCGAGTGGACGACGAAGTGCGAAGAGAACTTCCAGGAGCTGAAGAAGAGACTGACCACCGCCCCAGTTCTGGCCACACCAGATATACACAAGGAGTTTATGATATATTGTGATGCGTCAAAAACCGGACTGGGAGGTGTCTGATGCAAGAAGGCAGAGCCGTAGCCTACCTTTCAAGGCAACTACGGCCTCATGAAGAGAACTATGCTACTCATTACCTTGAGCTAGCAGCAGTGGCTCATGCCCTGAAGACATGGCGACATTACCTCTTAGGGAAGCGATGTGAGATATACATGGATCACAAAAGTCTGAAGTATATTTTCACTCAAAGGGGATTGAACATGAGGCAAAGAAGATGGCTAGAATTGATCAAAGATTATGACCTCAGTGTTCAATACCACCCTGGGAAGGCTAATGTGGTAGAAGATGCATTAAGCAGGAAGGCTTGTTCCTTGAATGCTATGCTTAAGGACAAGCTACCCACCTTGTATGAAGAACTTGAAAGCTTTGGGTTGGAACTGGTTGCACCAGGATTCTTAGCTAACCTTGAAGTCAAGCCGACCCTGATGGATGATGTTAAAGAAGCTCAGAAGGGACACGGGAGTATTGAAGGCATCAAGAGGAAGATCAAGGCGGGCAAAGCCCCAGGTTTCACAAAAGATGAGCAAGGAATCATGAGCATTCATGGCGTTCCCAAGGAAATTGTGTCGGATAGAGGAACCCAATTCACCTCAAGGTTCTGGAAGAAGTTCCAGGAGGCCATGGGGACCAAGTTGTCCTTCAGCACTACTTTCCACCCACAGCATCGGAGGTCGACAGAAACGAGGAATCGGATACTCAAGACATGCTCCGAGCCTGTGTCTTAGCATATGGAGCTAAGTGGGAGGATTGCCTCCCTTTCGCCGAGTTCTCTTACAACAACAGCTATCAGTCAAGCCTTCAGATGGCACCATTTGAGGTGTTATATGGACGGAAATGCCGCACACCCCTCAATTGGTCAGAAACCGGAGAAGGACTTGTCTTTGGGCCCGATATCCTCCGTAAAGCCGAAGAGCAAGTCCAACTTGTCAAAGAGCGTTTGAAGACTGCCAAGTCAAGACAAAGAGCTACGCTGACTCACGTCGTCGAGACATGACCTTCCGGGTTGGAGACCATGTGTATCTCCAGGTCACCCCTCTCAAAGGAACCCAGCGCTTCCATGTCAAAGGAAATCTTGCCCCAAGATTCATCGGCCTTCTTCGAGACCACTCCAAGATGTAACAACCCCCCTCTGAGATTACTACGAGACGAAGAGAAGACAATTACCAGCTGGAGTTGCCACCTGAGCTACCTGATGTGCACAATGCTTTCCATGCATCACAACCCCAGAAGTGTTTCCAACTTCCTAACTTGCCCGATCTCTACGAGGGCATTAACCACCGAGCCATCAACCCCTAGCCCGAGCTAACCTACCGCGAGCTACCCATTAGCAACCTGGATCAAGAAGAACATCATACACGAAGCCACACCATCAAGTACTTCAAGCTCAACGGAGCACTACATGGAAGCAGAAGCAACATGAGGACTTGAAGACTACCCCGGATCCAGTTTTCATTTTCCTTTCCACGCCTAGTATGGGAATCTCGGGGACGAGATTCTTGTAAGGGGGGTAGGTCTGTCACACCCTGATTTTCATGGCACAACACTTAAGTCAATAATCATGCTAAAATGTGGTTTGACAAAAACTTTTGAGTGTTTTGTCTTTGCTTTGATTGAATGTTTGACTGCTATTTGCAAGTGCTCTAAAAATCAAATAAATCCTCCAACCCCTATACTTCATCTCCTTGCTCCAAACTCTTGAACCAATGATCATGCCATGTGTATAGGACATAAAAATATTTTCTTACAAAAATAATTTGGCCAAATAGCATTTTCAAAAATTAGTTTTTCAAAAACCCCTGAATTGAGGTTTGCACTTCAAGTACTTAATTAAGGGCAGTAAAAATCTTTCTAAAAATATATTTGACTCCTATTAGATATAGGATACCCAGAAACCACAAAAATATAATTTTGAAAGTTATTTTCCTATGTTATTTAAAAACTTTTTCTTAAGGCCAGAAATGGTCTTTAATAGGGAAAAATTATTTTATTGCTTCAAAAATATTTGACAAAATTTAGGGAAACTCATAGGACATATATTGTCCATATATAAGAGTTTCAACACATGGTCATGTTCAAAATATTGGTCAAATCCCTCAAAAACCCTCTCTGGATATTTCAAGCTTTTGAAATATTTACAAAGGAAATATTCTCCAAAAATTCCAAGAAAATTCTATCATGTCACATATGACATATTTGGTGATCTTGCCAAGTCTCATGTCTTGGAGAACAAGATAAGATCATCAAATACCCTCAAAACCATTTCTGTCCATTTTGAAGTTTGAGCAACTTTACATTGCCAAACATTTCCAAATATTCTCAAACCTTGTGAACATTCTCAAATGGTCTAATTATTCATCTAGACCAAGTGGCACAAGTTGGAGAACAAGTTATATGTATCAAAGTGCCTAAAAACCCTCTCTGACCAGGATCAAATTTGAACAACTCTACATTACCAACTTTCTCTCCTTGATTCCAACTTTTGTGAGAATGATCACATGACCAAATGAGGCCACTACATAAAGTGGTGCATCAAGGAGAATATATTTGCATGGCTAAATCTTGGAAAGCCCATTTCTGTTGATTTCTAGGGTTTACCAATGTTGCATTGGCAACTTTGCCCAAATGAGCTCAATTTTGGTGGAACATCTTATTTTCTCGTGCCATTTGACCCTGTCAAGCCTCATGACAAGGGAAGTCCATTCTCTTGCCCAAACCAACAACAAACACCTTCTGCCATTTTTCCAAAATCATCATTTTGACCACTTCCACTATTCTCCATGAGCTCAACTTGTTAGCACAGCTCCTCCTAGTCCCCTTGCACGTCCAGTATCAATGGCAAATCCACAGCTCAATTATTGGGGGGGTAAAACCCCACTTTCCCTCTCTGGACAGCCCTTTTCTCTCTCTCCTCAACCTCTCTCCTCTCCTAGTGGTTCACCAGGCATCCAAGGCCCTCTCCCTTTCTTTACTACTCGCTAGCACTATCGACACAAGTGGCGCGCCCACTTCCCCTTTTTATGCCATGGCATGCCAAAGCGTGCTCGAGGCCTTCTGGTGCTCCCACGACCGTGGTTGCTCTCTGCCCAAGCCACCCGACCACCTCGAGCCCCCCTCACACCAGTCGAGGTGCCTCGGCGTCCGCAACACGCTACGCGGTCGGCTCCCTCCTCTTTCCTCCTCCCCGCGCCTCCGCGCTAGCAAACAGAGGCCGCCGAGCGCGCCAATGGTGCGGCTCACATGCGCGGCACCCTGACCCTTCCCCCGCTTCTTCTCTCCCCTCCTCTCGCCCTGGACCAACCCCACGAGCACCCCGGACACGCCCACGCGCGCCCCCGTGGCCTCCAGCAACGGCTAGGAGCTCACCGAGCGCCCTGTCCACGGTGCACCTCGCCCACTCCTACTTAAGGCAGTCCCTGGCCTCCATCTCTGCTCCATTTGCTTCCCCTCTCTCTCGTGCACCCCATGGACCAACTCACATCTCTCCCCGTGCCCTCCATCCACCGCAATGGTCGGAGCTCCACCGTCGGGCTCCACCTAAATCCGGGCTATCCCGAGCCACTCCTCTCTCCCTAGCCACTCCAGTACCCTCATACCATCACCACAAGCCCCTCCCGTACTTCTCCCTCTCCTTCCCATGGCCGTGCTGTCGAGTTCCCTCACCACCGCCGGCCTGCGCCCTTCTGGGCGATGGTGTGCTCACGTCCGCCACCCCTGCGGTCGTGGCGCACCTCGTCGGATCGCGCTCTCCCCGAGCCCGCCGGTGTCTTGGGCGTCATCGGAGGTGACCGAGCCACGGAACGAGCGCCGCAAGCGCTCGGCCCGCCTCCTCTGTCTCCTTAAATCAGCTGGAGGAAGGAGACGACCTGCGTGGGCCCCTGGTCGGCGACTCAGCCGGCGGGCCCCGCCGCTTAAGTGGAGACGGCTTCCACGTTACCGCCTCCCTCGCGGCGTATTTCGAAAGCCGCCTCGGCGTAGCCCTCAGCGTGTCTTGGTGAGCCAGCTGGGCGCCCAGTGGAGCCCTGCTGCTATCCCTCACCGAGAGCACGCCGCCGCCGCCCAGATCCAGCCCATTTCGGTAAAACCTTGGTCTTTTTCTTTTTTCAGTCAACTTCAAAAATCCACAAATAAATCAAATCAAGTCCAAATTTGATGATTCTAATTTCTATAAGTTCATAAAATCCTGATCTATCACATGGTGCAATTTGCACATTTTTTCCATAAAGATTTTCTTTACAAACAATTATCAAATCCCATATTTCCATTTCTGTCATAAACTTTAGAAAATCACAGAAGGCTCAAACTTGCTCCAAATGCCATGATTCCAATTCCTAGATGAATCTAAGCTCATAACCTAGTTTATGAACATTTTTCTTGATACTTTCTGTACCACATAAATTATTGAGCCATTTCTTCATATTTATCAACTTTGCAAATTCATAGGAAATTCATTTGAACTCCAAATCCAGTGAAACCAATTCCTAGATGCTTCTAAAATCATCCTTTGTTAAATGGGTGCCTTTGCTCAGTTTTCAAAATAATTCTTCTGTACACTTCTTGCAATTCCATAAACCCCTTGATTCCATCCTATCGAAATGTTTTGAAATATCCATAGATCCACTTCCATTGAAACCACTTTGGTCAACCCTCATATGACCAGAGGTATCCCAGAAAAGTCCAACTCATATTTTAGAGCACTTTTATTTCCTGCCTTGTTGTTTTGCTTATTGTGGTTGCTTTCGACGATAGTTGACGAAGTAGATGGAATGCTCGGAGTTGGAATAGAGATATTTTGAAGACCTCGAAGACTTTGTTAAAAGCAGGCAAACAACCCTTTGACCATGTCTATGAAACCCTTTTTATGCATGTCATATATAGCTCTTTATTATTGTTGCATCGGAATCATGGTGAGACGGTGAACCACGTGGGTTGGATGCCTCTGTTACTTCCTCGTTGATACTTGCATTGTGCATGGCCCTACCATCTTATGAGGGCTATGCCGGTGGGAGTAGATAGAATGCTAAAGTAGTTGCTACGCAAAAGGGACGGGTTATGCATGGTGAAGGACACAAAGCTTTATCAAAAGACTTTTCGAAAACCTCATCGGGTGCCACTTATGCCCGAGGGAGATAATGAGATGGGTAACCACTTGATGACGAAGTGGTGTACCGAGGGAAGTGTGTGTTGTTTTAAAAACGGATTGGTCGGAGTTGCGACCGTTATTCCAACCTTACATGCGCAACCACTCTACCCTTATATGGGAAAGGGCATTATTGAGTACCTAGACCGATACTAGCTTGGGGCCCGCATTACTAGTGACGGGGGAGAGTTGGTGCTCTCTCTTGGGACGGGGTCGTGCCAGGTAGGGCGGCCATGACCATTTTTATGGGGCACCGGACACACCGTTGGTACCCCGTGCCAGTGGTATGTGATAAATATGGGAGCAAGGCTCCACGAAAATGTTATGTGAAATGTTGGGCATGGGGGTCACTGCCAATCGAGTGGACTCCATGTTAGTGTCGTCTAGGAAAAGGTAGTGATCGGGTGCTTACCTCGGGTACTTGAGGTATCGCGGGTCGTGGCTGACACGGAAGTTCCCCGGATCTTGAGGGTACAGTGTGCAACCTCTGCAGAGTGTAAAACTATTCGAATAGCCGTGTCCACGGTCAAGGACAGTTGGGTAACCGCTCTTGGGCTACGTCCACTTGTTTACAAACCAAGTGTGTGTGTTGATAAAATGACATGGGTCAAGTCAAGGGACTTGACATGATTGAGATGGGTTGGTGCCCACTCTATTTATGTTAGATGGGTTGGTGCCCACTCTATTAATGTTAGATGGATTGGTGCCCACTCTATTTATGTTGATATCTGTAACCTGTCCTCATGGTTACTTTAATTCTCTTGATGCATGCTATGCAAGTTGTTGAACATGTCATTGCACTCAAAACTAGCTTTCTGCAAAAGTTTACCTATATCATGCTTCGTTGTATCTTGAACCAAAACATGGGTTGCTTGCGAGTACATTCAAAGTACTCATTGGCTTGCCACTGGTTATTTTATTGACCAGGCATGAAAGAACAGGATGTGATGAAGAACTCTTCGGTGATGAACATGCAAGCTAGGACGCTTCCCAGTCAGAATGCCTGTAGGGTTAAGGCAAATGGCATGGGTCCAAGTTATCGACGAAGATTTCCGCTGCGATGTTGTACTCAAGACTTGACCATAATGGTCCTACTTGTTTAATACGGTATGTATGGATGTAAGACTCTTGTTATTCAGTTTCTGTGTGTTAAGTGAGCATTGATCTCTGGGATCACTGTACACGTGCATTCGGTGATCACGACTTATGAGTCGGGGTCCCCACAGGAATCCATCACCGGTGGCCATATTCATCATCCCGGCGCTCTCCATGACGAGGAGGGAGTAGTTCACCCTTAGGGCTGAGGGTACGTACTAGTAGCTATGTGTTTGATCGCTCTCTCTCATGTTCTTGAGGTGGTACAATCTTGATGTATCGCGAGCTTTGATATTATAGATGGATGTTCTGATGTTTCTCCCCCTCTACTCTCTTGTAATGGATTGTGTTTTCCCTTTGAAGTTATCTTATCGGATTGAGTCTTTAAGGATTAGCACTTGATGTATGTCTTGCATGTGCTTACCTGTCGTGACAATGGGATATTCATGTGATCTACTTGATGTACATTTTGGTGATCAACTTGCGGGTTCAGTGACCTTGTGAACTTATGCATAGGGGTTGGCACACGTTTTCATCTTGACTCGTCGGTAGAAACTCTGGGGCACTCTTTCAAGTACTTTGTGTTGGTTGAATAGATGAATCTGAGATTGTGTGATGCATATCGTATAATCATGCCCACGGATACTTGAGGTGACATTGGAGTATCTAGGTGACATTAGGGTTTTGGTTGATTTGTGTCTTAAGGTGTTATTCTAGTACGAACTCTATGATAGATCGCACGGAAAGAATAGCTTCATGTTATTTTACTACGGACTCTTCAATAGATCGATCAGAAATGATAACTTTGAGGTGGTTTCATACCCTACAATAATCTCTTCATTTGTTCTCCGCTATTAGTAACTTTGGAGTGACTCTTTGTTGCATGTTGAGGGATAGTTATATGATCTAGTTATGTTATTATTGTTGAGAGAACTTGCACTAGTGAAAGTATGAACCATAGGCCTTGTTTCAACGCATTGCAATGCCATTTGTGCTCACTTTTATCAATAGTTACCTTGCTGTTTTTATATTTTCAGAATATAAAAAGCTATATCTACCATCCATATTGCACTTGTATCACCATCACTTCGCCGAACTAGTGCACCTATACAATTTACCATTGTATTGGGTGTGTTGGGGACACAAGTGACTTTGTTATTTGGTTGCAGGGTTGTTTGAGAGAGACCATCCTCAACCTACGCCTCCCACGGATTGATAAACCTGAGGTCATCCACTTGAGGGAAATTTGCTATTGTCCTACAAACCGCTGAACTTGGAGGCCCAACAACGTCTACAAGAAGATGGTTGTAGTAGACATCAAGCTCTTTTCTGGCGCCTTTGCCGGGGAGGTTAGTGCTTGAAGGTATATCTTTAGATCTTGTACTCGAATCTTTTAGTTTCTTGTTTTATCACTAGTTTAGGTTATAAAAGAAAACTACAAAAAAATGGAATTAAGGTTGCCTCATTTGCTTCATCTTTTTAATATCTTCCGTGAAAATGATTGAAAGGAAAATTGTGCTCGAGTGCTAGAAGAAGAATGCATTAGAATGTTTGGCACTAAATCTTTGTATGATGAGCATGATTGCAATGTTGTTAGTATGAATTCTATGAATACCCACGATGCTAATCATATGCAAAGCCACAAGATTGGGGATGCTATTGTGATAATTATGAAAGTGGATTTGGAGAGGTCATGACTTTATTTAGTGATGAATCCACTATTTCGGAAGAGGTTCCAATTGATTACGAGAACAAAGTTGCTATCTATGATGATTATTGTGATGACTTGTATGCTATTAAGAATAATGATAACCATGAACCTTGTCATCATGATTTTAGTTTTCAATTGGATTATGCCTCACATGATATTTATTTTGTTGAGTTTGCTCCCACTACTATTCATGAAAATAAATTTGCTTATGTGGAGAGTAGTAAATTTTCTATGCTTGTAGATCATGAAAAGAATGTTTTATGTGATGTTTATATTGTATAGAAAATTATTATGAGGGAGGAATATATGCTTGTAGGAGTTGCAATAATATCAAGTTTCCTCTCTATGTGTTGAAAATCTTGATGCTATGTTTGTTCTGCTTTCCGATGCTAGTTGACTATTGTTCCCATAAGTTGTATGCTCACAAAATCCCTATGCATAGGAAGTGGGTTAGACTTAAATGTGCTAGTCATATTCTTCATGATGCTCTCTTTATGTTTTGAAAGCACAAGTGCTCCCTGGGTGATTTTGGTAATTAATGTCAACATATCTATTGTTGGACTAACACTTCTACCTAGTATGTTTCAGACAAGTTCAACAATGGAGTGGAATGGACTAAAGGATGTGGGACCCCTTCAAGATGCAAAGGACAAAGGATTGGCTCAAGCTCCAAGCACAAGACTCTACAGTTTCCATTTTAGTGATCCAAGATCACATTGAGTCTATAGGAAAAGCCAGTACTATCAAGAGGGGATGAGGTGTTGCTTAATGGCTTGCTTGCTCAAAGTTCTTAGTGATATGCTCCAAAGCCCTTAACTACTTTCTCACATCCACATATGTCCTAAACCAAAAGTCAAACTCGGCCCTACCGGTTCTTTCTATCCAGCTCCACCGAGTTCAGATGTCATAGCCACTGCCACAAACCCTAGACTAATCGGTCTCACAGATAGGGATCTCGGTCTCACGGAGCTGGGATTGTAATCTCTCTGTGTATGTCCATTACCAAAATCAGTCTCACCGAGTTTGAGTAATCGGTACTACCGAGATTACAATGCAAACTCTGTAGTTAGCTTATTACCAAAATCGGTCCCATCGAGTTCGTGTAATCGGTCTCACCGAGTTTGCCTGACCAACTCTCTTGTTAGCTTATTACCAAAATCGGTCCCACCGAGTTTGTGTAATCGGTCTCAGCGAGATTACGGTACGCCCTAACCCTAACCATATCGGTCCTACCGAGTTGCATGTCGGTCCCACTGAAAATCCTAACTGTCACTAGATTTGCTAAATTGGTCCGACCGAGTTTCTCAATTCGGTCCCACCGAGATTGGCAAGTTGTGTGTAACGGTCAGATTTTGTGTGGAGGCTATATATACCCCTCCACCCACTCTTCATTCGTGGAGAGAGCCATCAGAACGAACCTACACTTCTAGCATACATTTTCTAAGAGAGAACCACCTACTCATGTGTTGAGGCCAAGATATTCCATTCCTACCATATAAATCTTGATCTCTAGCCTTCCCCAAGTTGCTTTCCACTCAAATCTTCTTTCCACCAAATCCAAACCCTGTGAGAGAGAGTTGAGTGTTGGGGAGACTATCATTTTAAGCACAAGAGCAAGGTGTTCATCATCAACACACCATTTGTTACTTCTTAGAGAGTGGTGTCTCCTAGATTGGCTTGGTGTTACTTGGGAGACTCCGACAAGATTGTGGAGTTTAACCAAGGAGTTTGTAAGGGCAAGGAGATCGCCTACTTCGTGAAGATCTACCGCTAGTGAGGCAAGTCCTTCGTGGGCGACGGCCATGGTGGGATTAACAAGGTTGCTTCTTCGTGGACCCTTCGTGGGTGGAGGCCTGCATGGACTCGCGCAACAGTTACCATTCGTGGGTTGAAGTCTCCATCAACATGGATGTACGATAGCACCACCTATCGGAACCACGACAAAAACATCTATGTCTCCAATTGCGTTTGAATCCTCCAATCCCATCCCTTTACATTCTCGCAGGTTGCATGCTTTACTTTCCGTTTCTCATATACTCTTTGCATGCTTGCTTGTTATGTGTTGTGATTGTTAAACTTGTGACTAAACTCCACTTGAACTTAAAGAAGTTAAAAACTGCAACTTTTGGTATGTAGTGTCTAATCACCCCCCTCTAGACACCTCTTCTTGATCCTTTCAATTGGTATCAGAGCTTTGCTCCCCATTGCTTTGGTTTAAACACCATTGGAGGAAGATGGATGAGTCTACTATTGGGAGTCTTAGACATAGAGTGCCAATACTTGATGGAGAGTACTTTCATGAGTGGAAAAATGAGATGTTTGTGATTTTCAATCAATATCATTTGAACAAGTACAATGCTAGTCCTTGTGCACCTCATGTTGATCCTATGCATCCTACTCTTGATGAGTCAATTGACATGATTCGCAATCTTAGAACTGTTGAACTTATCACTAGGCTTGCCTAGAAACTTGATTCGATGTTTGCCTACTCTTAAGTGTGCCTACACTATATGGAAATTCCTTGAGGAACGTTTTCCAAATTATTCCTTGAAAAATCTTGATGAAATTCTCCATAGGTCTATTGCCTTGAGTAAGATGAATTCCAGTGATCCTATGTTTGGTGATTGTCTATTTGAGCTTACAAACCTTATGCCTGCCAAAGGAGATGTTGGAGTTATTAGTGATATTATTTCCGAAGCTATTAAAATTCATAAACAAGATCATTGTCAAACTCACTCTAACGAATCACCCTCTCTAGGATTTTATCCACCACATGACGATGTTGAACATGGATACTATGATGAGGATGATGATAGTGACTTTGATCTTGATGATGCAATGAGACACTTTGGTCTTATGGCAAATATTCGGGGATATATGGCAGGAGGAAAGGAATGGGTTCTTGATAGTGGATATACCGATCACATGATTGGAGATAAAGATATGTTTCGTGAGCTTGCTGAAAATGACGGTTCCCGAAAGTATGTCACTTTTGGTGACAACTCAAACGGTAAGGTGGTTGGCCTCGGTAAGGTGGCCATATCACATGATAGCTCTATACAAAATGTCATGCTCGTTGAATCTCTCGGCTACAACTTACTTTCAGTATCTAGACTTGCTGATTTCGGTTTCAATGTCCTATTTACTGAAGTAGATTGCCAAGTGTTTCATAGAGATAATCATAAAATGGTCTTTACCGATGTACGTAGAGGTGATCTATACATTGTTGATTTCACTAAAAAGGCTCAACCTAGAACTTGCTTTATTGCTAAATCTTCTAAAGGTTGGTTATGGCATAGACGATTAGGTCATGTTGGTATGCGAAACCTTGACAAGCTTATTAAAGGAAATCATATCCTTGGCGTTAACGATGTCATATTTGATAAGGATAGACTTTGCAGCGCTTGTCAAGCAGGTAAACAGGTTGGAGGAAGGCATCCCGTGAAGAACATCATGACCACAAGGAGGCCACTCGAGCTACTTCACATGGATCTTTTTGGTCCCAACGCCTACAAAAGTCTCGGTGGAAACACTTTTGGTCTAGTTATAGTTGATGATTTTTCAAGATTTACGTGGGTGTTCTTTCTAGATGATAAATCACAGGTTCAAAAGATCTTCAAAAACTTCGCTAGGATGGCCCAAAATCAATTTGAAGTGAAGATCAAGAAGGTTCGCAGCGACAACGGAACGGAGTTCAAGAATGCAAATGTGGACACCTTTCTTGATGAAGAAGGGATTTCACATGAGTTCTCGGCTACGTCACACCTCAACAAAATGGAGTTGTTGAGAGGAAGAACCGGACGCCCATCGAAATGGCGAGAACAATGCTTGATGAGTACAAGACGTCGAAGCACTTTTGGGCGGAAGCGGTTGAGACAGCTTGTCATGCAACAAATCGCTTGTATCTTCACAAGCTACTCGGCAAGACGGCATACGAGCTTCTCACCGGTAACAGACCCCAAGTTGGATACTTCCGGGTATTCGTCTCAAAGTGCTACATTCTTGATAAGCATCGCCGTTCTAAATTTGCTCCTAAGTCTCATGAAGGTTTCCTACTTGGTTATGGCTCAAACTCTCACACCTACTGTGTCTACAACAATTTCACCAGAAAGGTTGAAGAAACGGTAGATGTGAAGTTTGATGAATCTAACGGCTCACAAGTAGAGAAATTGCCAATTGATGTAGGATACAAAGATCCCTCAGAAGCATTACAAGACTTGTCTATTGGCAAGATTCGTCCAACAGAGGTGAAGGAGAGTACCTCGTCCGTCCAGGTGGAAGCTTCTACCTCACGACAAGGTGAACCAAGAGTTGATATGGAAGCATCCACAAGTGGGACACACCAAGATGAAGAAAACGAGGAAGTGCACCAAGACGAACGTCAACAACCTCCTTCTCCATCACGACAAGAGAACGACAACGCCAACAATGAAGAAGGCCAAGAAGAAGAACGAGATGAAGAAGATGTTCAACCAAGACCCAAGCAAAAGCTTTCACGAGTTCGAGCAATAATTGCTAAAGATCATCCTGTTGAGCAAATCTACAAACATATCCAAACCGGGAGAATCACTCGCTCTAAAACTCGTTTAGATAAGTTTTGTGAACACTATTCATTCACCTATAGAATTGAACCTATGAAGGTAGAAGAAGCATTGGAAGATCCGGATTGGATAAACGCTATGCATGAAGAGCTACACAACTTTGAGAGAAATCAAGTTTGGACATTGGTTGAGAAGCCCGACAACAACCACAACATCATCGGTACCAAATGGCTGTTTCGCAACAAGCAAGATGAAGATGGACAAGTAGTTCGCAACAAAGCACGTCTCGTCGCCCAAGGCTACACACAAGTCGAAGGTATGGACTGTGGTGAGACTTGTGCTCCCATTGCTAGACTTGAGTCCATTCGCATCCTACTTGCCTATGCTAATCACCATGACATCACCTTGTACCAAATGGACATAAAAAGTACTTTTCTAAATGGTGAAATAGAGGAGGAAGTTTATGTTAAACAACCTCCCGGCTTTGTTAATCCTAAGAAACCTGATCATGTTTACAAACTACACAAAGCTCTTTATGGTCTTAAACAAGCTTCTAGAGCGTGGTATAAATGCTTGAACAGGTTCCTTATTGAAAAAGGCTTTGAAATTGGAAAATTTGATTCTACTCTTTTTACTAAAAGGGTCAATGGAGAACTATTTGTATGCCAAATTTATGTCGATGATATTATATTTGGTTCTACTAACCCTCATTTTAGTGAAAAGTTTGGGAAGCTAATGTCGGAGAAGTTTGAGATGTTTATGAGGAGTGAACTCAAATTCTTTCTTGGTTTGCCAATCAAGCAAACTAAGGAAGGTACCTTTGTCTCTCAAACAAAGTACACCAAGGACTTATTCAAGAAGTTCAATATGCAAGAATGCAAAGGTATGACTACACCCATGCCTACTAGTGGACATCTTGATTTGACCAACGATGGTGAACCGATTGATCAAAAGGTTTATTGCTCTATGATTGGTTCATTGTTGTATCTAGGTGATTCACGTCCCAATATCATGCTAAGTGTGTGCATGTGTGCACGATATCAAGCTGCTCCTAAAGAATGTCATCTTAAGGCCGTGAAAAGGATAGTGAGATACTTAATCCATACACCAAATTTTGGCATTTGGTATCCAAAGAGGGCCTCTTTCGATCTTATTGGCTACTCCGACTCGGACTATGCCGGTGACAAGGTTGATAGAAAGTCCACGTCGGGTACTTGTCAATTTCTTGGTAGATCTCTTGTGTCTTGGTCTTCCAAGAAACAAAACTCGGTATCCTTATCCACCGTCGAAGCGGAATACATTGCCGCTGGTTCATGTTGTGCTCAATTACTTTGGATGACCCAAACTCTTAAAGATTATGGTATATATGTGAAACATGTTCCATTACTTTGTGACAATGAAAGTGCTATCAAGATTGCTCACAATCCCGTGCAACACTCTCAAACTAAGCATATTGAATTTCGTCATCATTTCATTCGAGATCATGTTGCCAAAGGGGACATTAATCTTAAGCATGTTCGCATCGAAAAGCAAATAGCGGATATATTCACTACACCAATTGATGAGAAAGTGTTTTGCAGGTTGAGAGGTGAATTGAACATCATTGATGCTTCAAACTTGGAGTAGGAACTCCATTTGATACATGCAAGGCTTGAGCCTATGACTAATCCTTGATATTTCTCTTATGATGATAATCTTATGTCTTGGATATATTTGCACCTTGCATGTTATCTAACCCATGTAGGTACTTGGATGAATCTAATTCCATGAGATTGTAACTCACTCACATCTTGACCAATCTCTACATCACCAAGTCTCTACACAATGGTGGTTGAAGACAAGGAAGCACGAACCCATTCAAACATATCCTTTGACAAATTCTATGTTGATTTTCATGATTGTCATTTTGGATACACAAGTGCTCTTCCTTGCAAGAACTAACCCATGTAGGTAGATGAACTCAAATTCCAAGTGGCGCTCCCAACTCTTGATGAGCTACATCAATCTTGAGCAACCCACACAAGTTCAACTACATGATCACGATCAACACCACCACCCAAGGTATGTTATTCCATCTTAGAGAAGCTTTACTCCAAGTCATGAGTCAAAGCAACTCGACAAGATGAGAATACATCAAGATGCTTAAACGAAAAATGGTAACCCCATTTTTAGCTTAAACGATGAGTATGACCTATGATCAAGTGATCTCACTTGACTCCTAAGTCAATATAATCTAACATAGGTGACTTTGTCGCCGACCATCTCTTGATGAAGTTTTCTTGTGTTCTTTTCTGTGATCTTGCATTTGTCTCATGCATATTTGTTTCCCCTTTCAAAAAAACTTCATCTAGATTTCCTTCCTTTTCTTTTCTTTTCCTTTCTATTTGTTCTGCATTCCCTGCATCAAATTCATTGCAAATCTTTCAGTTAATTCCTTGCAAATCCTTGTGAGATCTTACTTGTCTAGTGAGCTGAGGTGACAAGTGTTTTTCTCTATGATGAACTCGGTCACACCGGTTTCTTGTTTTCGGTCTAACCGAAGTTTTTCGGTGCAACCAAAGCATACAACTCGGTGCCACCGATTTCACTACAGGAAAAACATTTTGCCATTTATTCCTGCATTTCTTTTGATCCAGCTCCACTCAATGAATCTTGTCCTCTACAAGCATCACATTTACCTTTGTGCTTTGTGCTGTGACTCAAGGACCAAACCCATTCACGACAAATTCCAGAAGTTCCTTCTTGGAAATTGATGTCAAAGGGGAGAGAGAGATCACATCAAAGCTTAATCACATCTCTAGGGGGAGAAAATACTCAAGGAGAGAGTAATCTTCAAGGATCCCAGATGCTTAGTGTTCAAGAGGAGAGATGCCAGATGTCTTCTTGAGGGGAAAGACATGTTCATATGTGCTTATTTGCATTAGCTCTGTTCATTTGTTTCTTTGAGCTCTGATTTTCTGTTCCCTATCTTCTCCCAGTATCCCATGCTAGATTCAGGGGGAGCAAGACATCGAAGGGAAAGAAATTCTTAAATTCATTGCACATTTTTACCTTTGGCGACATGTCTATATCAAATGTGGTACTTAGTACTCACTCTACATGTCATCCAGGTCTTGGTACTCTTGTGGTTTCTTTTGTTTGCTCTGGCTAGCAAGTGTATCTGTGTTATCTAACCTTATTTTCACATGTTCATTCCACCCTAAGCCAACTCAAGACCACAAGGTAAGTATATGCATCACAATCATGTGTATGAGGAATTCCTGCTATTGTACATACTGTTTGCAAGAAGGACTCATGAGCATGAAGGTACATTCCCCATATTCACATTTTTTTGCTCTAATGCATATAGCCAAGATACATGTAACACATTGCCTACTCTGTCATGGTTATGCTCTCACATGCTTCTATATTCCATATTCACATGAGTGCATACATGTAGGGGGAGCCTATGCATGTTACATGTCTTTCGAAAGCTTTACTTGATATTCTCTATATCTTTATCTAAAGCTTTGATGTATGTTGTCATCAATTATCAAAAAAGGGGAGACTGAAAGCACAAGTGCTCCCTGGGTGATTTTGGTAATTAATTTCAACATATCTCTTGTTGGACTAACACTTCTACCTAGTATGTATCAGACAAGTTCAACAATGGAGTGGCATGGACGAAAGGATGTGGAACCCCTTCAAGATGCTAAGGACAAAGGATTGGCTCAAGCTCCAAGCACAAGACTCTAAATTTTCCATTTTAGTGATCCAAGATCACATTGAGTCTGTAGGAAAAGCCAGTACTATCAAGAGGGGATGAGGTGTTGCTTAATGGCTTGCTTGCTCAAAGTGCTTAGTGATATGCTCCAAAGCCCTCAACTACTTTCTCACATCCACATATGTCCTAAACCAAAAGTCAAACTCGGCCCTACCGATTCTTTCTATCCGGCGCCACCGAGTTCAGATGTCATAGCCACTGCCAGAAACCCTAGGCAAATCGGTCTCACCGATAGGGATCTCGGTCTCATCGAGATGGGATTGTAATCTCTCTATGTATCTGCATTACAAAAATCGGTCTAACCGACTTGGAGTAATCGGTACTACCGAGATTACAATGCAAACTCTCTAGTTAGCTTATTACCAAAATCGGTCCCACCGAGTTTGTGTATTCGGTCTCACCGAGTTTGCCTGACCAACTCTCTGGTTAGCTTATTACCAAAATCGGTCCCACCGAGTTTGTGTAATCGGTCTCACCGAGATTACGTTATGCCCTAACCCTAATCATATCGGTCCTACTGAGTTGCATGTCGGTCCTACTGAAAATCCTAACGGTCACTAGATGTGCTAAATCGGTCCGACCGAGTTTCTCAATTCGGTCCCACTGAGATTGGCAAGTTGTGTGTAATGGTTAGATTTTGTGTGGAGGCTATATATACCCCTCCACCCACGCTTCATTCGTGGAGAGAGCCGTTAGAACGAACCTACACTTCCAGCATACATTTTCTGAGAGAAAACCACCTAGTCATGTGTTGAGGCCAAGATATTCCATTCCTACCATATGAATCTTGATCTCTAGCCTTCCCGAAGTTTCTTTCCACTCAAATCTTCTTTCCACCAAATCCAAACCCTGTGAGAGAGAGTTGAGTGTTGGGGATACTATCATTTGAAGCACAAGAGCAAGGAGTTCATCATCAACACACCATTTGTTACTTCTTGGAGAGTGGTGTCTCCTAGATTGGCTAGGTGTCACTCGGGAGCCTCCGACAAGATTGTGGAGTTGAACCAAGGAGTTTGTAAGGTCAAGGAGATTGCCTACTTCATGAAGATCTTCCGCTAGTGAGGCAAGTCCTTCGTGGGCGACGACCATGGTGGGATAGACAAGGTTACTTCTTCGTGGACCCTTCATGGGTGGAGCCCTCCGTGGACTCGCGCAACCGTTACCCTTCGTGGGTTGAAGTCTCCATCAACGTGGATGTACGATAGCACCACCTATCGAAACCACAACAAAAACATCCGTGTCTCCAATTGCGTTTGAATCCTCCAATCTTATCCCTTTACATTCTCGCAAGTTGCATGCTTTACTTTCCGCTGCTCATATACTCTTTGCATGCTTGCTTGTTATGTGTTGTGATTGTTAAACTTGTGCCTAAACTCCACTTGAACTTAAAGATGTTAAAAACTGCAACTGTTGGTACTTAGTGTCTAATCACCCCCCCTCTAGACACCTCTTCTCGATCCTTTCATGTTTCAATTCTTATCCTTTATGTGAGCATCATTGTCATCATCATGCCTAGCTAGAAAGGCATTAAAGAAAAGCGCTTGTTGGGAGACGACCCAATATTTACCCTTCCTGTTTTTGTGTGGTCACATGATTATGCTACTGTAGTAATCATGTTTTATAGCTTTTGTTTCAATAAAGTGCCAAGTAAGATCTTTAGGATAGCTTACGGTGATAGTTGTGTTGATCCTGCTGAAAATCAAAAACTTTTGCGCCAAGTAAATTAGTTTGGATAATTCACAGAAAAGTGGTTTTGATCTGATTCTTTTTTCTCTAGATATTTAAACCAATTACTCAGGTTTTCCTAATTTGGTAGAATTGTTTGAATTACAGAAGTATACGTTTCATACAGCTTACTACAGACTGTTCTGTTTTTGACAGATTCTGTTTTCTATGTGTTGTTTACTTATTTTGATGAATCTATGAGTAGTATCGGAGGGTATGAACCATAGAGAAGTTGGAATAAAGTATATATTACACCATATGAATTTATAATGAGTTCACAACAGTACCTAAGTGGGGATTTATTTTCTTATACTAACGGAGTTTACGAGTTTTCTGTTGAGTTTTGTGTTCTGAAGTTTTCATGTTTTGGGTAAAGATTCGGTGGACTATGGAATAAGGAGTGGCAAGAGCCTAAGGTTGGGGATGCCCTAGGCACCCCAAGGTAATATTCAAGGACAACCAAGAGCCCAAGCTTGGGGATGCCCCGGAAGGCATCCCCTCTTTCTTCTTCATTCATCGGTAACTTTACTTGGAGCTATATTTTTATTCACCACATGATATGTGTTTTACTTGGAGCATCATTTACTTTTGTTAGTATTTGCTTGCTGTTAATTATAATAATGTTTTGCATCTATAAAATGTCAAGGATAGCCTTTACCATGCTTATTTTACAAGTATACTTGTTGCTGTCTGAAAACAGAAAGTTTATCAATGTCGCGAAAATTCCCTAGAAAAGTGAGAATATGATAAATTGCTGAAACTTTTTGAAAAATAAGCTCTGATAAATTTTCTACAGTGTAGTATTTTTCTCATAATTTTTGGACTTAGGGAATTATAATGAATCATGCATTCTTTACAGACTGTACTGTTTTGGCAGATTGTTGTTTTGTTTGCATTGTTTGCATATGTTTGCTTGTTTAATGATTCTATTTGAGGATAGGAGTATTAAATATGCAGAGGCATTTAGTATGTAATGTTGAATAATAATTTTAGTGATTTGTTACAGTAGAGAATGATAAGGTTTTTGTGTTGATTTATACTAACTTATCTCACGAGTTCTTGTTGAGTTTTGTGTGGATGAAGTTTTTAAGGTGTAGGGAAGCCGTGGTATAAAAGGAATTAAAGAGACACAAAAGCTCAAGATTGGGGATGCCCAAGGCACCCCAAGATAATATTTCAAGAAGTCTCAAGTATGCAAGCTTGGGGATCCTCCGGTAGGCATCCCACCTTTCTTCTTCAACAATTATCGGTTAGTATCGGTTGAACCTAAGTTTCTGCTTCTTCACATAATGTGTGCTATCCTTGAAGTGTCATTTTGTTTTGTTTTTATTGCTGTTTGAATAAAATAACAATATATTAAATTCTTAAATGTTAGAGAGTATTCACATAGTTGCATAATTATTCAACTTCTCATTAATCTTCACTTATATCTTTCGGAGTAGTTTGTCGTTTGCTCTAGTGCTTCACTTATATCTTTTAGAGCACGACGGTGGTTTTATTTTGAAGAAATAGATGTACTATCATGATTCACTTATATTATTTTGAGTGTCTTTTAGAACAGCATGGTAATTTGCTTTGAACTCTCACTTGATGCTTGATGATTGTTTTGAGATATGAGGGTGGTAATATTAGAGTCATGCTAGTTGGGTAGTTGTGAATTTGAGAAATACTTGTGTTAAAAGTTTGTGGTTCCCGTAGCATGCACGTATGGTGAACCGTTATGTGATGAAGTTGGAGCACGATTTATTTAATGATTGTCTTCCTTATGTGTGGAGGTCGACATCGCGCGATGGTTAACTCCTACCAACCCTTCCCCTAGGAGCATGCGTGTAGTACTTTGTTTTGATAACTTGCAGATTTTTGCAATTAGTATATGAGTTCTTCATGACTAATGTTGAGTCCATGGATTATACGCACTATCACCCTTCCACCATTGCTAGCCTCTCTTGTGCCGCGTAACTTTCGCCGGTACCATATACCCACCATATACCTTCCTCAAAACAGACACCATACCTACCTATTATGGCATTTCCATAGCCATTCCGAGATATATTGACATGCAACTTTCCACCGTTCCGTTATTTATGACACGCATCATCATTGTCATATTGCTTTTTCATGAACATGTAGTTGACATCGTATTTGTGGCACAGCCACCATTCATAATTCTTCATGCATGTCACTCTTGATTCATTGCATATCCCGGTACACTGCCGGAGGCATCCACATAGAGTCATATTTTGTTCTAAGTATTGAGTTGTAATTCTTGAGTTGTAAGTAAATAAAAGTGTGATGATCATCATTATTAGAGCATTGTCCCAAGTGAGGAAAGGATGACTGAGACTATGATTCCCCCACAAGTCGGGATGAGACTCCAGACTTTATAAAAGATAAAAGCGGCCAAATAAGCCCAAATAAAAAAAGAGGTCAAAGAAGCCCACCAAAAAATGAGACAAAATGAGAGAAGGGACAACGTTACTATCCTTTTCCACACTTGTTCTTAAAAGTAGCACCATGATCCTCATGATAGAGAGTCTCCTATGTTGTCACCTTCATATACTAGTGGGTATTTTTCATTATAGAACTTGGCTTGTATATTCCAATCATGGGCGTCCTCAAAGTGCCCTAGGTCTTCGTGAGCAACCAAGTTGGATGCACAGCCACTTAGTTTCCTTTTGAGCTTTCATACACTTATAGCTCTAGTGCATTCGTTGCATGGCAATCTCTACTCACTCACATTAATATCTATTAATGGGCATCTCCATAGCCCGCTAATACGCCTAGTTGATGTGAGACTATCTTCCTCCTTTTTTGTCTTCTCCACAACCACCATATTCTATTCCACCTATAGTGCTATGTCCATGGCTCATGCTCATGCATTGCGTGAAAGTTGAAAAAGTTTGAGAATACTAAAGTATGAAACATTGCTTGGCTAAAACCGGGTGTCGGTGTCAAAACCAGTGGATCTCAGGTAGGGGGTCCCGAACTGTGCGTCTAGGCGGATGGTAACAGGAGACGAGGGACACAATGTTTTACCTGTGTTCGGGCCCTCTCGATGGAGGTCAAACCCTCGTCCCCGCTTGATTAATATTGATGATATGGGTAGTACAAGAGTGGATCTACCACGAGATCAAGGAGGCTAAACCCTAAAGCTAGCCTATGGTATGATTGTTGTAATGTATGTTGTGTCCTACGGACTAAAGCCCTCCGGTTTATATAGACACCGAGGAAGCTAGGGTTACAGTCGGTTACAATGGTAGGAGATCTACATATCCGTATTGCCAAGCTTGCCTTCCACGCCAAGGAAAGTCCCATCCGGACACGGGACGGAGTCATCAATCTTGTATCTTCGTAGTCTTGGAGTCCGGCGGACGATGATAGTCCGGCTGTCCGGACACCCCCTAGTCAAGGACTCCCTCAGTAGCCCCTGAACCAGGCTTCAATGATGATAAGTCCGGCGCGCATAATGGTCGGCATTGCAAGGCGGGTTCCTCCCTTGAATAGTCCAGAGAAGATCATGAACACCAGGATAGTGTCTGGCTCTGCAAAATAAATTCCACATTCCACCGTAGAGAGAATAAAATGTACACCAGTCCAATCTGCTGATGTATTATGCGGCGTGACATCACTCCGCTACCAAGCCTTTGTTTGAATCATTTTTTACTATACCACCTCAGCATGTTTAGCGAAGCGGTTTCCTTGGCACGTCTTGTCGAAGCAGAGATCGTGTTCCCCTTATTCCGGGATTCTCATCAATACGTGCGTGGGTAACCCAACCATGCCCGTCGCCACGCCTCCTCCATCGAAGGTGAATCCCGAACGGTCAGGGAGACGACTCTTGGTATTTTTCCCCTTTATAAGAGAACCAAGGATCGTTCCTTTACTTCAATCTCGCATCAAATCTCCTTCTCGCTCCTAGTTCCAACACCCAGAGCACCAGATTCGAGCGCTTTGGATTCTCAACCATGTCCGGCTCCGACCTCCAAGGTCGGTGGATGTGACGGAGGAGGGCGTGTTAAAGCTGCGTGAGGCCAAGTACCTGTCCTATGAGATTACGCACAGGTTGCCTGCCCAAGGGCAGGCCGTGCCCGCCCCCGAGCCCGGTGAGTACGTTGTCTTTGTACCCCACCTCCGTCGGGGTTTAGGCTTCCCGACGGACCCCTTCGTGAGAGGGCTCATGTTCTACTACGGGCTGGATTTTCACGACTTGGCTCCGGAGTCCATCCTCCATATCTCCGCATTTATTATCGTCTGCAAAGCCTTCCTCCGCGTCCCTCCCCACTTCGGCCTGTGGCTGAAGACCTTCAATGTGGATCCGAAGATAATCGGGGGGCATCAAGCGGAGTGCGGTGGGGCGGCCATAAGCATAAGGGCCGATGCCCCGTGGCCCGAGGGTTCCTTCCAAGAGGAACTCGGCCTGTGGCAGCAGGAGTGGTTCTATATCACCGCTCCGAAGGGCAGCAAGCAAAAGCCGCCGCCTTCATTCCGCTCGGGACCTCCACGCCGACTGATGTCGTGGGTCAACCAAGGGCTCAATTGGGGGCCGTCCGAAGACGTGCCCTCATTGCAGGGCCGGATTCGAGACCTCCAAGCGAGGGAGATCAATCTGGTCGTGGTGATGCAGGTAATGCTAATCAGGCGTCTCCTGCTCTGCAAACACCATCCTCTCCGTCTATGGGAGTTCAACCCGAAGGGACCTCGAATTCTCCAACACTTCATGGGTGCGACACCCGTGGAGATGTACAAGTTGTTCTTCGGACCGCAGGTGGCGTGTCCGGAATTGACCGAGGACGCGGGCCTAAGCCGCAATCGCCCGGATACTCAGGTAAATAGCTCAGAGTCCGCACGTTCTATTTATCTGCTTTTCTAGAGTTCACCTCTTGACCCATTACTTTTCACAGGAGTGGGTAGCGCGATCGAGACCGCACTTGAGCCCGTGCTGGTCAGAATGTTGGAGGTCGCACCCGTAAAAGGGAGCGATGGGAAAGATAAAGGAGCTATAATTCCGCCCAAAGGGGCGTCTGAAGAGGGGGTAATCAAAAACCCCTCCTTCCAGGGGGAGAAGAGGACCGCCTCCGAAGATCCGGAGGCCAAAGCCCCTAAACGGGGGAAGAGATCTTCACCGGGGGGTCCGGCGTCCGGGGAGAATCCGGACGTACAATCATCACCAAAGGATCAACCCTCCAATGAGCCGTGAGTATGAAAAGGGGAGTTCATTAGTAAGAAAATACCTCCATTTGTGCTTCTGTGGGTGACCGAAATTTTTATCTTGCAGTTCGGATTTGCAGCCTTCGCAGATGAGTTCGTCTTCGGGGGACCTTCTTCCGGAGATGATGGAGAGCGAAACGCCCCCGAGCCTGAAGTATCGTCACGGAGGGTGTCCCCGAGTCCGGAGGGGCCGGAGAGTTTGGTGCCCGCTAGTGTCCGGCCGGGAGAACTGAAGAATCTGCTGGAGAGGGCGTCCATCTCAGAAGATCACCGTGCGTTGATGCGTATGGTGATTGGAAGGATTTCGTTCGCCGAGAGCGGATTGCGTGATGCCGCTACGAGTTTGCTGGCGGGATTTGAGGTACGCGAAAATGAAACACCTATTTTTTTGACAGTTTTGCACATAAAAGTGCGCCCTGTATAGGTAGTAGCCCCTGAGACTCGGTAGGTTGTCGAAAACGACAGCGTGCCGAGGATCAAAATCGCAAGTAATGAATGCCGCCGTTCCTATGCAGGTGGCGGATAGTCCGAGGGCTAGCCAGACTAGTGGAGTTGCCGAGTTAATGCGGCCACTTGACGCGGCGGATGCGGACATCGCACTTGTCAACCGGC
The DNA here is from genome assembly GCA_021437245.1 of Aegilops speltoides. Classification (NCBI taxonomy): domain Eukaryota; kingdom Viridiplantae; phylum Streptophyta; class Magnoliopsida; order Poales; family Poaceae; genus Aegilops; species Aegilops speltoides. Next base: position 230,340,180 of record CM038142.1, read on the forward strand.
GACTTGACGAGTCGCAAGGTAAATGATGAGTTCTCCGCAGTCGCTTTATTAAGGGGGTCAAAGCCCTCCTCTGATAAATTATATGCTGTGGTACAGACGGTGCTGCTGCTGTGGAGAGCCTTCGGGCCGAACTTGCTCAAGCTAAGGAGCAAGCCCGAAGGAGTGGCGCGGCTGCCTCGAGGGCGGCCGAGGAGTTGAAAGCCGAAAAGGCTGCACACTGCTTAAGTAGGGAAGAGGTGGCCGAATTGGCCGTGAAATTAAAGGATGCAGCCGACCGGAATGAGGCACTTGAAAAGGAGCGCTTATCGGAGCGGGAAGACCTGGGGAGGGCCACCGCTGAGGCCAAGGATGCCCGTTCTGCAATGCGGGCCATGAAGGAGGAGCTGCGCCACGCCAGAGATATCGTGGCTGGCAAGCCTTTTCCGCTGTGTCGCCGGTTTATGGATCAAAAGTATGCTCAACTTGGCCAACTGTGGAGTCCAGAGGATCCGTATATGGACTTAGCGGCAAGTGCGGCTGATGCCGTTGAGCACTTCCGGAGCCAGAAGGATCACAAGACGGAAGAGCTATTTTGGTCTCAATTCCGTAGTCCGGATCATTCACTTCCGTTGACCGATCGGTTGGCCGAATGGGCCGAGCTAAATAGATTGTCCGGACTTGCCATGACTGACATCGTGGCTCATGTCTGGCCAGAGAAGCCCAAGCCGACGAGCTATTTCGGCTTACTGCAGCAATTTCTTGGAGCGGTGCCGCATATCAAGGAGATGAAGCGGTCGGCCTGCATTGAAGGCGCGCGGATGGCTCTTGCCCATGTGAAGACACATTGGGCAGAGATGGATGCCACCGCTATTGCCGCCCAGGGTTCGGATGGAAGCCGACTCCCCGCTGAGCACTATTTTGGGGAAGTTATGCGTGGCGCTCGTGTAATAGAGTCGCAGTGCTCAAAAAATGTCACGTTCAAATGAATGTTCTGGCTTGTAAAACGATGATTATGCTATAACTGCTTTTTATACTTGTGCGTCCCAAGTAGTAAAATTTCTCCTTTGCGGCCGTTTACGTATACATTTGTATAACCCGAAGATTGCGGTCTTGACTTTTCCCGCACAAGGTGCGGGGGTGTTCGCAAAAATAGCGCGTTTTCACACTTAATCCGACGTCTCGGCCCTGTTAAGGAGGTGGTAGCGTAGCAAACGAGGCAATCCGGACTATAATGTATCACACCCTGCATTTTGTAACATTTCATTTGCAATATTAAAGCATGAGAATTTGGACCAACAAAAACTTTTGCATTATTTGGCTTCTATTTGGAGTTGGTTTTCTCTCTGTGCTTCTTTTCAAGTGCTCTTTAAAGTCAACTACTCCACCATCTATATTTCATCTCCTTGCCCCAAACTCCTGCGCAATGACCATGCCATGTGTATAGTGCAATATAGAATTTTCTTACAAAAATAATTTGGCCGAAAGTATTTTCTAAAGTTAGTTTTCCAAAACCCCGAATTGAGGTTTGCACATAAGTACTTAATTAAGGGCAGTAAAAATCTTTCCAAAAATATATTTGACTCCTATTAGATATAGGACACCCGAAACCACAAAAATATAATTTTAAAAGTTGTTTTACTATTTTATTTAAAAGCTTTTTCTTAAGGCCGAAATGGTCTTTAATAGGAAAAATTATTTTGTTGTTTTAAAATATTTGACAAAAATTAGGGAAACTCAAGGACATATATTTTCCATATATAAGAGTTTCAACACATGGTCATGTTCAAAATATTGGTCAAATCACTCTAAAACCCTTTCTGGATATTTCAAGCTTTTGAAATATTTACAAAGGAAATATTCTCCAAAAATTCCAAGAAAATTCTATCATGTCACATATGACATATTAGATGATCTTGCCAAGTCTTATGACTTGGAGAACAAGATAACATCATCAAAACCCCTCAAAACCATTTCTGTCCATTCTGAAGTTTGAGCAACTTTACATTGCCAAACATGTCCAAATGTTCTCAAACTTGGTGAACATGCTCCAATGGTCTAATAATGCATCTAGACCAAATGGCACAGGTTGGAGAAGAAGATATCCTGGTCAAAGTATGTCAGGACCCCGACTCAATGCCACATCGATCTAGCATGTAACACCTCATATCACTTTGCGGCCTCACGCACGGTATTCCCACGGGTGTCGCCTTACCTTTGCCGGGACCGCTTATGCCTTTTGGCACACGATATGATAGTGTCGCTAGCATCAATATAATAAGGAGCCCGGCTGACATGGCTAGTCGTAAACCCAAAGTGGCACAAACTTACAGGACAGCATCCATGACCCAAAGATCGAACGTGTCGGTCATCGTTGAGTGAATCCAGTGCTGTAGCACTGGCTAGCAGACTCGGTGAACCGGGCTGTAGCGGCTAACAGGACTCGGTATTCATCGCGTGACATTTCCCGAAGGGATGTATACAGAACGAAGAAGGACACATGCCGGCCAGCCTAGGTGTTCCGGAGCAGTAGCAAGCTACCATGGCTCGGTGGAAACACTAGGAGACATTTCCCGGTAAGAGGGGCTACTAAGGATAAACAACTAGATAGTCAGATCCCACACATACCAAGCATTTCAATAACATACACACAATATGCTCGATATGTGCAAATACAACATGGCAACACAACATGACTCTACGACTCAAGTATTTATTCATTAGGCTCCGAGGAGCGAGATATTACAAACATGGGTCTCATGACCCAACATTCAGAGTATACAAGTCAAAGCACAAGCGGAAGCTAACATGTCTGAGTACAGACATCTACAAATGAAAAAGGCTTGAAAGCCTGACTATCTACCAGATCCTGCCGAGGGCACAAGATCGTAGCTGAGGTAACAAGCTAAACGTCGAAGTCCATGCGGAACTACTAGTGAGACTGAAGTCTCTCTGCAAAAACATAAACGTGAGTACAAATGTACCCAGCAAGACTTACATCAGAACTAGCTACATATGCATCATTATCAATAAAGGGGTGGTGGAGTTTGACTGCAGCAAGCCAGCTTTGACTCGGTGGCTATCCTGAACTACGATTGCAAGTAACTCTTTTGAGGTGGCGCTACGAGTCCACATATTCACCATATCAATACACCACTATGGATCCGCTCCGCCTCCCTCACGAGAACGCCATCCATAGCACTCACGCTATCTTGCGATTTTAGAGTATCCACTTTCACTTGTCTATGAACTGTACAAGGGTCCAAGTTTCCATATCCGAGGAATCCGGCTATTCAATAGATAATGATAACCTGCAGGGTGTACTTCTTCACACACGCCTCGCCACTTATCGCCTCAGACACGCCATGTACCTCGGCAACCTTCAAGCGGAAGCCAGCGAGGAGTCGGCCACGCCTACCTAAACACACAAGTCTCTCGTCCCGTGTTTATCGCCTATTCGGGTTCCATCCGCAAGGAGATCCGGCGGGTGTCGCCACGGCCCCAAACGATGTGTGTGGGTTCCCAAGCCCACCATCCGGTGCCACTTGGTACACCAGCCATCAGGTTTAGTCTGTCCCAAGCCCACCTGCACGGGTGCCACTTGGTAGACTACTAACACTACCTACAAACACCGAAACTAGTTGCAACTCCCGGACAGAGAACAAGGTGATTAAGAAGCCGAGAGGGCACTTAAGCATTCCAATGCGTGGTAGTAGCTGTTCATGGATCACAAACACGTAACTCAGTTCACGAGGACGGCTGCAATGAGACAACCCACCATGTACTCCTACATGGCCTCTCACCGCTACCTTTACCAAATCGTGTTCACACATTTAGCTCTCAACAGTAGGACATGTTCACACACCTCCGATTCATTCCCGATGAATCAGACCTGACACAACTCTAAGCAATAGCGGGCATGACAAACAAGCATGAATGAGTAGGCACATCAGGGCTCAAACAACTCCTACTCATACTAGTGGGTTTCATCTATTTACTGTGGAATGACAGGTCATGCAGAGGATAAAAGGGGTTCAACTACCGCAGCATGTAACAGTTGAAACGTTGTTGTCCTAATGAAGTAAAAGAGAGCAGGAGCGAGAGAGTGGGATTGTATCGGAATGAACAAGGGGGTTTTGCTTGCCTGGCACTTCTGAAGATAGTATATCTCTTCATCGGTGTCATCGATCTCATCATCGGTACGTCGTCTACTAAGAGGGAACAAACACCGACAAACAAGGAAGAACACAATCAATGCAATGCACAATATGATGCATGATCATGACATGGCAATATGCTGTGATTTGAGCTAATGCATCTAGCTATGATTTAAATGAAATTGGTTTGAATACATGATCCAAATTCAAACTCCATATATGATTATTTAAATGCCATTTATTTGTTTTGTCCAAAACAGAGGACAAACATTGTTCAAACATGCATGAAAATGGTACAGATGGATTCCTTGAATTTTTCTGATAATTTTTCATATATAATTCATTTGATTTGGAGCTACGGTTGATTTTCTATGAATTTTTGAAGTTTGTGGTATTTTCTGGATTTTCCTGTATAAGAATAAATCCAGAAAATATTTATTAACGTCGAGATCGCGTCACTATGACGTCAGCAGTCAACGAGGCCGGTCCAGGTCAAACCTGACGGCTGGGACCCACATGTCAGTGTAACAACTAACTAACAGAGTTAATTAGTGTCAGGTTAAACACTAATCTAGGTTAATTAGAACCTAGGCCCGCACGCCGCTGACTCATTTAGTTAACCAGGTAATTAGCGATGAGATTTTATCCTAAACTAAAACTGTCGTGGCCGGGCCCACATGTCATCGACCAGAGGAGGTCAAACCCTGGTCAACCGAGCCTAATACGCCGGCGGCTCGTCGCCGGCGACGACAGAGACAGCGGGGCAGCTCGGAAACACGCTACGGGCGGCGGTTTTACGCGTGGTTTGCGTCTACGGATAGCTGAGGGTGCGCCGCATCCAACTTGGCGAGCGGCAGCGGCTGTGGTGGCCGGAGCTCGCCGGAAACGAGCTCGCGGCGGCGCCGGAGTTTGGGTCTCAGCGGTTTCGGCGTTGCGGTGCACAGCAGGAGCAATTGGAGGGGGTTTTGGGCTTCTGACATTGCGCTGAGCACAGCTGTGCGCTCGGTTGTAGCTCTAGGTGACGGTGGCCGCGGTGGCGTCATGGCCGGCGGAGCCGAGCTCGCGGCTCCAGTGGAATCGGTGGCTACAGGACAGGAATGAGATCGGGGAGGAAGGGGAAAGACGCAGAAGCTCACATCGAGTTGAACGGAGGCCTCTGCATGCTCGGGGAGGGCTGGTGACGACGGAAGGTCGCCGGCGATCTCGGTGGCCCGAGGAGGAAGAAGACGTCGGGGACGGCGCTCCGGGGCTCTTCCCGTCGCGTGGCTTGGTGAAGAAGGCGTATGGGTCCACGGCGGAGCTCGAGGTCACGGCCACGGGGCAAGGGGACGGCGGTGGGTGCGCAGGTAGGGAGTGGCGGCGACGGGTGTGTTCGGTGGTTGCGCGCGGAAGAACAGAGGAGGGAAGAGCGCTCGAGGGAGAGAGAGGATGAGGACCAGGGCGTCGCGCTGGCATGGAGAGAAAGCCCGAGGCCTTGCCACCGCGAAGCAGGAGGTGGCGCTCGGCCGCGCGAGCGCTGGCTTGCCAGTAGGCGCAAGGTTGAGGACAACCTTGCCCCTGGTGGGCTGGAGTGCAGCTGGGCCAGAACAGTGTTGGGCTACAGGTAGGCCAGGTGAGTTTCTGCTCTTTTTTTTCCTTTTTCTATTACTGTAGTTTTGTTTCTGATTTAGTTTATAGCCCAAATCATTTTAATAAATCCTGAAAATAATTGTGGGCATTAAATGAATTATTACAGAGGCCCTTAACTATTTTCAGAATTGTTGGAGCATTTAAAAATATTAATAGTATTTAAATGCCCCAATTCAAATAAAATATGGATTATCTAAAAATCCATAATGGCCCAAAAATATTGGCATCATTTTTGGTAGAGGTTTTTCACCTTTGTCAAAAATCATGAACATTTTTGAAAACCACTTGGACTTACTGAAATTATATTAGGTGAACCTAGTGAATTTCTTTAATGCTAGGGTTTGAGCAATCCCCATTTCAAAATTAAGCAAAATTTAAATATGATGCACACATGAAGCTAGCCTAGTGCAATACCAGAAGCTAGGGATGTGACAACTCACCCCCACTAAACAAAAATCTCGTCCCGAGATTCAAGACGTGAGGTAAGAAGACAGAGGGGACACAAAGCTAGCACAATCTTCATGATCCAGCTGCCCTCATTGTTGATATTGATTCATTGCTCCAAATTGATCTTGACATCTTTGCTTTCGAGATCTTCATCTAACACGACGACGACAGAAAGAAACTCTATCGAAAAAGGATTATTGAAGCTCTTCATACCAGGCTAATGGCAATTCTCGGCGATCATTTGATGGAGTTCAAGGAGTAGCATACTCGGACTAGTATGGATGATGTGGATTACCTTGTTGAAAACAACACAAGGGATGATTTTAGTAACTGGGGAGAAGCTCAACAGTAGAAAGTGAGTCCACTGTTTGAAAAGTTATAGCATAATCGAGGAAACCGAGAGCAACCCCGCTTAGTGCCGATGGTAACACCTAGCGCTATGCGTGCTCTCAAGAACTTGAGCATTTCCATAGTCATCAAGGTTTTACCAACATCCATGTCAAGGGTGCTGACAACACAACATACTACCATGATGAATAGCGATGGACAATGCAGATGCAAAGGAGGATAACACTTTCTCAGATTTCACCTTAGCGAGGCCAAGGGGACGAAATCTGGATGATCGACCGAGAGACATTTAGCACTCCGCTTCCAATGTCCTCCTTGATGTACCAATTTAACCCAATCCCAGTTAGTATCTGGAACATCAAGTAAAGGTCTGGCTTCGGGAGAACAAAGGATCCATAAGGAACAACTTCTAAAATAAGTCGCACGACATCCTTATGGAAAGGATGGTCAACTTGCTCAGTTAAGATGCTACAATAATAGATCTTCGGCTAGGTGTGTCGGCCAACATCAACCTTGTCGGGACCTACATCATAGATCTTAGAATAGTTCCAACCATCATATCTGCCTGAGATTCAGATCCGGTTGGTGTCAGATTATTCCAGACTCGTCGAGTCTAGAAAGAAAAATGATAGTTTGCAACACAAATCGACGAGACGACGTTGCGAGATTCTCGGGAAATGGACTGCAGTAGTAAGCTCCAAAACATAAGCTGTTTCTGCTACATACATGTGAACACGCTGTCCTAGACAAGCATGACCACAAAGTAGTCTTATAATAAAACACTACCGAGTTCAGGTTGGGAACCATCATCGAGGATATCGAAGTCTCCACGTGTGGAGGTCCAAAGATTTCACCTTAGAACAGACTCCTTTATCTTGAACAAGTCAATTAGTGGCTTGGTGTGCTAGGGATACATATGGGATGAAGGTTGCGAGCCTGTCAAACCATAGCATACTTCGCACATGCATGACTGACTTGGGATGGTACCAGAGGAAACAAAAACAATCTTTCTCAAGCTCACGGCGGCAACTTGCACCAGATGCATGTGAATGAGAGGAAGTCACTTCTTTCATCCAAACATATACCTCATGAATGGAACACGAAGGTAATGTTTACAAAGTTTCCAACACTAGCTTAATGTCCAACAGAATCATGGAGAAGATAAAATGCTGCTGATGGGCTCAACAACAAGTCATCGGGATGACCATATAAATGGAATTCCATAACTATGTGAACAAGGTGATAGTATTGGTCAGACCCAAAAAATATAATGGTGTATGCTCGAGGAAAATCCACGAGTAAAACAACATTACGAACATCGTTGGTTCTGATTTGATTTGATGATAGCCCATACTCAAATCAAAGGTTTGGGATAAGACAATAAATCCAACAATTGACCACGAGTATCAATCAATGAAGATATCATCTTTCTTCAACACACACACACACACAAAGATATCCCTTTGGAATGAACTGAGTCAGACAAGCTATTATCTTCCAACTCTCCAAGTTGTTGTTTAGCTTAACCAACTAGCTCAGGGGTATTCAACACAGATTCTTGGAGAAAGGGTGGTTTCGAAAACCAACTTGATCACGAGCTCAACATAGCGGTCAGGTGACAACCTGGTAATACTTCCGAGAAGATATTCGGAACATCACGAACCACCGAGATGTTACTAAGCTCGAGAACAATCTTGCTTTTCAGGGCAAGATGATATGATCAAAAGAGCGAGGGTTTAACAAGATCCTAACTCATTGATCGGAGAGTGCACCGAAAATAAGGGCTAGATAGCACAATCATACTTAGGGTGATGATTTAAAAATCAACATGCTAAGAGTGGGGGTTAATGTCCTTCAACTACTAAGCAACAAAGTTGCTAGAATATTGATTTCACACATCACGAATCACTTGTCGGTACTCCGGCTGAACAACACGGAACCGAGGAATGAATAAGGATGGCGAGAAGTATCACTACGTCAAGAATTCACAAGAGATGGTGCAATTCTCATGACAATCCCGACGTAAAGAGGGTAACACTCCAAGGTGGAACAGACCAAAATCTTGATTGCATTTGATCTGCGGAATACAACTGCTTTGACCCAATCCTAGAAATGGATGAGGTACTGGAGTTTGTTTCTCCTAGTCATTCCGGAATAGAATGGCTTGACGGACCACAAGAGTAAAAGGCTTCGACGAACAAAGGCACACATACTCTTGACTATCAATTGATAGACGAAGGTCGGAATACAATTAAAGAGGGACAACTCAAAGGAACATATGTTTTTTTTTGAGTTGTGGGTGCATGGACTAGTATGTCGAGCGAAGCTCAACATTTCTTCCGGATAACCCATGTGGAAAGGGTAGAACTGGCTGATTCTCAATTATGAATGGAGAACTCCTCAAGAGCACTCTTGTTGTGATCTTTTGATCCAACAAACTTCTGCCATGAGTGGTTCATAGTATTTGGAAGAAGGAGATACCACGGACCACGAGGAATAATGCAAAGGTTACTAATATCCTAAAGGAACTAGCAAACACTATCAACACGAGGTGAGTAGGGTGAATCTCGGGTTCAAAACCCAAGGAGTAGAATACCTACTACTAAGTGGCATCACGGGATGCTTTCGAGAATGACGGCCAGAATCATCACACTGGGATACAAATCATGGCTAGATTACTAGATGATCCCCTAAGACACCTAGGGTCATAATAATAATTCCAACATATATGTCGAGGCAACAGAATACCTCAACTCCACAATTAGTGTGATTAACCTGGCCCAAAGGAACATCAAAACCAGAGGGAAAGGATTTGCAAGTGCATCAGATTGTTTAGAAACCTGGGATGACTCGGACAGCATAACGGCTGTAAATGCTCAAAATATTGGAGACATGCTACAAAATGGTGGCATAGCCACTCCGAAGCACAATACCAAGGTTTTGAGATCAACAGTTATGAATATACAGAAGTAGTAAAACTGAACTGACATTTGAAACTAACAATTCTATAAGTCTATGGATTAGTAACACGTCATCCTGATAGATAGATGAGAAGGCCTAGTTCTTAATCCCCGTAGAAGAGAAGAGGATGACTCAGATCTGAAGGGCATAAGGTAAAGGAGTAAAAAGAGCCTTACGTTCCCTTCCGCAATCAATTCCCTTACATAACTAAAGCATTTCTAGACTCAACTTCGACCAGTTTGGCTTGGTAATCCTCTGAGCAATCAAGCTCGATACCAAAGCTGTCAGACCCGACTCAATGCCACATCGATCTAGCATGTAACACCTCATATCACTTTGCGGCCTCACGCACGGTATTCCCACGGTGTCGCCTTACCTTTGCCGGGACCGTTTATGCCTTTTGGCACACGATATGATAGTGTCGCTAGCATCAATATGATAAGGAGCCCGGCTGACATGGCTAGTCGTAAACCCAAAGTGGCACAAACTTACAGGACAGCATCCATGACCCAAAGATCGAACGTGTCGGTCATCACGAGTGAATCCAGTGCTGTAGCACTGGCTAGCAGATCTGCGGTGAACCGGGCTGTAGCGGCTAACAGACTCGGTATTCATCGCGGACATTTCTCGAAGGGCGGAACCACGAACGAAGAAGGACACATGCCGGCCAGCCTAGGTGTTCGGAGCGGTAGCAAGCTACCATGGCTCGGTGGAAACACTAGGAGACATTTCCCGGTAAGAGGGGCTACTAAGGATAAACAACTAGATAGTCAGATCCCACACATACACAGCATTTCAATAACATACACACAATATGCTCGATATGTGCAAATACAACATGGCAACACAACATGACTCTACGACTCAAGTATTTATTCATTAGGCTCCGAGGAGCGAGATATTACAAACATGGGTCTCATGACCCAACATTGAGTATACAAGTCAAAGCACAAGCGGAAGCTAACATGTCCGAGTACGAGACATCTACAAATGAAAAAGGCTTGAAAGCCCGACTATCTACCGAGATCTGCCGAGGGCACAAGATCGTAGCTGAGGTAACAAGCTAAGCGTCAAGTCCATGCGGAACTACTAGTGAGATCAAGTCTCTCTGCAAAAACATAAAATAGGAAAACGTGAGTACAAATGTACCCAACAAGACTTACATCAGAACTAGCTACATATGCATCATTATCAATAAAGGGGTGGTGGAGTTTGACTGCAGCAAGCCAGCTTTGACTCGGTGGCTATCCTGAACTACGATCGCAAGTAACTCTTTTGAGGTGGCGCACGAGTCCACATATTCACCATATCAATACACCACTATGGATCCGCTCCGTCTCCCTCACGAGAACGCCATCCATAGCACTCACGCTTATCTTGCGTATTTTAGAGTATCCACTTTCACTTGTCTATGAACTGTATAAGGGGTCCAAGTTTCCATATCCGAGGAATCCGCTATTCAATAGATAATGATAACCCCGCAGGGTGTACTTCTTCACACACGCTCTCGCCACTTATCGCCTCAGACACGCTATGTACCTCGCAACCTTCAAGCGGAAGCGGCGAGGAGTCGGCCACGCCTACCTAAACACACAAGTCTATCGTCCGTGTTTATCGCCTATTCGGGTTCCATCCGCAAGGAGATCCGCCGGGGTGTTGCTCACGGCCCCAAACGATGTGTGCAGGGTTCCCAAGCCCACCATCCGGTGCCACTTGGTACACCAGTGCCATCAGTGTTTAGTCTGTCCCAAGCCCACATGCATCGGTGCCACTTGGTAGACTACTAACACTACCTACAAACACCAGAAACTAGTTGCAACTCCTGGACAGAGAACAAGGTGATTAAGAAGCCGAGAGGGGCACTTAAGCATTCCAATGCGTGGTAGTAGCTGTTCATGGATCACAAACACAGAACTCAGTTCCTGAGGACGGCTGCAATGAGACAACCCACCATGTACTCCTACATGGCCTCTCACCGCTACCTTTACCAAATCGTGTTCACACATTTAGCTCTCAACAGTAGGACATGTTCACACACCTCCGATTCATTCCCGATGAATCAGACCTGACACAACTCTAAGCAATAGCGGGCATGACAAACTAGCATGAATGAGTAGGCACATCAGGGCTCAAACAACTCCTACTCATACTAGTGGGTTTCATCTATTTACTGTGGAATGACAGGTCATGCAGAGGATAAAAGGGGTTCAACTACCGCAGCATGTAACAGTTGAAACGTTGTTGTCCTAATGTAGTAAAAGAGAGCAGGAGCGAGAGAGTGGGATTGTATCGGAATGAACAAGGGGGTTTTGCTTGCCTGGCACTTCTGAAGATAGTATATCTCTTCATCGGTGTCATCGATCTCATCATCGACGCCGCTCTCTCGAGAGGAACAAACACCGACAAACAAGGAAGAACACAATCAATGCAATGCACAATATGATGCATGATCATGACATGGCAATATGCTGTGATTTGAGCTAATGCATCTAGCTATGATTTAAATGAAATTGGTTTGAATACATGATCCAAATTCAAACTCCATATATGATTATTTAAATGCCATTTATTTGTTTTGTCCAAAACAGAGGACAAACATTGTTCAAACATGCATGAAAATGGTACAGATGGATTCCTTGAATTTTTCTGATAATTTTTCATATATAATTCATTTGATTTGGAGCTACGGTTGATTTTCTATGAATTTTTGAAGTTTGTGGTATTTTCTGGATTTTCCTGTATAAGAATAAATCCAGAAAATATTTATTGCGTCAGCATCGCGTCACTATGACGTCAGCAGTCAACGAGGCCGGTCCAGGTCAAACCTGACGGCTGGGACCCACATGTCAGTGTAACAACTAACTAACAGAGTTAATTAGTGTCAGGTTAAACACTAATCTAGGTTAATTAGAACCTAGGCCCGCACGTCAGTGACTCATTTAGTTAACGGGGTAATTAGCGAGATTTTATCCTAAACTAAAAACTGTCAGCGGCCGGGCCCACATGTCATCGACCCAGAGGAGGTCAAACCCCTGGTCAACCGAGCCTAATACGCCGGCGGCTCGTCGCCGGCGACGACAGAGATGGCGGGGCAGCTCGGAAACACGCTACGGGCGGCGGTTTTACGCGTGGTTTGCGTCTACGGATAGCTGAGGGTGCGCCGCATCCAACTTGGCGAGCGGCAGCGGCTGTGGTGGCCGGAGCTCGCCGGAAACGAGCTCGCGGCGGCGCCGGAGTTCGGGTCTCAGCGGTTTCGGCGTTGCGGTGCACAGCAGGAGCAATTGGAGGGGGTTTTGGGCTTCTGACATTGCGCTGAGCACAGCTGTGCGCTCGGTTGTAGCTCTAGGTGACGGTGGCCGCGGTGGCGTCATGGCCGGCGGAGCCGAGCTCGCGGCTCCGGTGGAATCGGCGGCTACAGGACAGGAATGAGATCGGGGAGGAAGGGGAAAGACGCAGAAGCTCACATCGAGTTGAACGGAGGCCTCTGCATGCTCGGGGAGGGCTGGTGACGACGGAAGGTCGCCGGCGATCTCGGTGGCCCGAGGAGGAAGAAGACGTCGGGGACGGCGCTCCGGGGCTCTTCCCGTCGCGTGGCTTGGTGAAGAAGGCGTATGGGTCCACGGTGGAGCTCGAGGTCACGGCCACGGGGCAAGGGGACGGCGGTGGGTCTTGCAGGTAGGGCGGCGACGGGTGTGTTCGGTGGTTGCGCGCGGAAGAACAGAGGAGGGAAGAGCACTCGAGGGAGAGAGAGGATGAGGACCAGGGCGTCGCGCTGGCATGGAGAGAAAGCCCGAGACCTTGCCACCGCGAAGCAGGAGGTGGCGCTCGGCCGCGCGAGCGCTGGCTTGCCAGTAGGTGCAAGGTTGAGGACAACCTTGCCCCTGGTGGGCTGGAGTGCAGCTGGGCCAGAACAGTGTTGGGCTACAGGTAGGCCAGGTGAGTTTCTGCTCTTTTTTTTCCTTTTTCTATTACTGTAGTTTTGTTTCTGATTTAGTTTATAGCCCAAATCATTTTAATAAATCCTGAAAATAATTGTGGGCATTAAATGAATTATTACAGAGGCCCTTAACTATTTTCAGAATTGTTGGAGCATTTAAAAATATTAATAGTATTTAAATGCCCCAATTCAAATAAAATATGGATTATCCAAAAATCCATAATGGCCCAAAAATATTGGCATCATTTTTGGTAGAGGTTTTTCACCTTTGTCAAAAATCATGAACATTTTTGAAAACCACTTGGACTTACTGAAATTATATTAGGTGAACCTAGTGAATTTCTTTAATGCTAGGGTTTGAGCAATCCCCATTTCAAAATTAAGCAAAATTTAAATATGATGCACACATGAGGCTAGCCTAGTGCAATACCAGAAGCTAGGGATGTGACAAAGTACCTCAAACCCTTCTCTGACCAGAATCAAATTTGAACTACTTTGTACTACCAACTTTTTCTCCAAGACCCCAACTTTGGTGAGCCTGATCACATGACCAAATAAGGCCACCACACCAAGTGGTGCATCAAGGAGAAGTGATCTACTCCACTGGATCTACACAAATCCATTCCTGCCCATTTTAGGTTTGCAAAGTTGCATTGGCAACTTTGTCCAAATACTCTCAAAATGGGTGGAAGGCCCTAATTATATGTGGCATTTCACCTGTGGAATCTCATGGCCAAGGAAGTCATTAACTTGCCCAAAACATCAACAAACGCCTTTACAGCGTAATCTTAGAATGCTAATTCCAGCCCCTTCCACTAATCTCCTTGAGCCCATCTTTTTACCACAACCCCTCCTCGTTCCCCTCTGTCACTTGGATGCTTCCCTGCCAGAGGAAGAAATGATGAGGGAGGGAGAAACCCCATTTGCCTTCTCTGGACAACGGCTTTTCCCCTCTCTCTCCACCTCCTTGTCTCGCCTCGGCTCTCCAGGGCATCCAAGGCCCGTTTCAGCTTTTGCCCACACCCCCTGCAGCCTCCAAACACAAGTGGACGCGCGCGGACACGGAAAAACCGCGGATGCTGGCCAAAGACGCGCTCTGGAGCACGTCATCGCGCTCCCGACCATTGACGCCGCGTCCCCCGACCACCTCGAGCTTTCCCAGCGCCATGATGCCCCTCGACGTCCGCTTCCACGCCAAAGAAGCCGCCCACTTGCTCCAGCGCCCTCCTCTCTCTCCTGCAGCTCGCGCTGTAACGCCGTCCCGCTAGGCTAATGCTCGCGCCACTCTTGTGGCCGCGTGCCTTCGCCCGCTCCTTCTCTCTCTCTGCACCCTACACCACTCCCACGAACACCCCGAGCTCTCCAATACCTCTCTAACGGCCACCCGAGCCGATCCCGCGGGCACCCGTAGGCCACGCCCACGGTGGACCTCGGCCAGCCCATATAAGGCGACCCCGAGCCTCTCCTTCGCTCCCTGTCGCACCACCATCCACCTCCAGAACCGCCCGAGCTCAAGATCGAGCTCGAGCTCCGCCGCCTCGCTCATCGGCGTTCGCGCGGTACAGGCCTTCTCCGCCTCCGTTTCTTCTCGATCTGGAACCGCGCGACCGCGCTGACCATTTCCCCTCTCTTTCCCCTTCTTTTTGCAGCCGGGAACGGCCGGACTCATCGACGCCCGAAGCACCTCCGCCACAGGACTCGCCGCCGCGAACCAGCTCGCCTCCGCCACTGTCTCCACCACCACCCGGCGGCGACTCCACCCCGAGTCCAACGGTACCACCCGCCCTTCCGTGCCTTCTCAGATCGCCGGGCGAAGCTTCGTATTGCCGCTGGCGGAGGTAGACGACGACGGCCGTGGGGCCGCCCGTCGCCTCCGCCTCGACGGGTGGGATCCACCGTCGAGTTTAAACGCAGCAGCACAAGACCGGTTCGCCTGCCGGCCGGAGGCGATTTCGCCTTTTTACGCCTCGGGACGTGGCGGCCAGCGTCAGGCTGGTTTCCGTCTGGGTCTCACGCCTGCCGTGGCCTCGCCCAAGGGCACGGCGCCACTTTTCTTTTTTCTTTTTCTCTCTTTTCCAAAAATTCCACAGGGCAAAATATTTGTCCAAATGAAATGATTCCAACTCCTAAAATCTCAGAATAATCCCACCTATTTACTAATATATCTTTCATGCACATCCATTACACTTTTCTGCTCTGTTCAAATTTAAATTCAAATTTGAACAGAATAGTCTCTGTTTAAAAATCCACAACTCTGTTTCCCTAGCTCCAAATTCAAAACCAAGAATTTTCCCCTTCCTAGTTTTTCTCCTAGTATTTTACAAAAATAAGTTGACATTTTTCTGAGCACTTTGACTTTTCTGTTTTTATTATTGTCTTATTTTCCCGTTATTTTCTTGCAACGTTAGATCCCGTATTTGACGAGGTAGCTGAGGAAGAAGGAGGAGCAGGGCCTGAAGACTTTGAAGACCAAGCCAACCAAGGCAAGCAGCCCTTTGACCATGACTATGAAAACCCCATTTTATGCATGTCATATATAGCTCTTTATTATTGTTGCATCGGAATCATGGTGAGATGGTGAACCACGTGGGTTGGTTGCCTCTGTTACTTCCTCGTTGATACTTGCATTGGGCATGGCCCTACCTTATTATGAGGGTTATGCCGGTGGGAGTAGATAGGATGCTAAAGTAGTTGCTACACAAAAAGGGACGGGTTTATGCAAGGTGAAGGAAACAAAGCTTTTTCAAAAGACTTTTCGAAAACCCCGTCGGGTGCCACTTATGCCCGAGGGAGATGATGAAATGGGTAACCACTTGAGGACGAAGTGGTATACCGAGGCAGGTGTGTGTGGTGTTTTTCGAAAACGGATTAGATTTAAGATTTGTCGACTGACCCAACCTTACATGCGCAACCACTCTACCCTTATATGGGAAAGGGCATTATTGAGTACCTAGACCGATACTAGCTTGGAGCCCATGACATTAGTGACGGGGAGAGTTGGTGCTCTCTCTTGGGATGGGGTCGTGCCAGGTAGGGCAGCCATGACCATTTTTATGGGGCACCGGACACACCGTTGGTACCCCGTGCCAGTGGTATGTGATAAATATGGGAGCAAGGCTCCATGAAAATGTTATGTGAAATGTTGGGCATGGGGGTCACTGCCAATCGAGTGGACTCCATGTTAGTGTCGTCTAGGGAAAGTAGTGATCGGGTGCTTACCCCGGGTACTTGAGGTACAGCGGGTCGTGGATGACACGGAAGTTCCCCGAATCTAGTGGGTAAAGTGTGCAACCTCTGCAGAGTGTAAAACTATTCGAATAGCCGTGTCCACGGTCAAGGACAGTTGGGCGGTGCTGCTTAAACTACGTCCAGAGTTTTCAACCGTGTGTGTGGTGATGATGAAATGACTTGGTTCAAGTCAAGGGACTTGACATGATTGAGATGGGTTGGTGCCCACTCTGTTTATGTTAGATGGGTTGATGCCCACTCTATTTATGTTGATATCTGTAACCAGTCCTCATGGTTACCTGAATTCTCTTGATGCATGCTTACGAGATGTTGAACATGTCATTGCACTCAAAACTAGCTTTCTGCAAAAATTTACCTATATCATGCATTGTTGTACCTCGAACCAAAACATGGGTTGCTTGCGAGTACATTCAAAGTACTCATTGGCTTGCCACTTTGGTTATTTAATTGACTGCATGGAAGAACCGGAGTTCAAGAAGAGTTCTTTGGAGACAAACATGCGAACTAGGATGTTTCCAAATGTAATGCCTGTAGGGTTAAGGCTGATGGCATGGGTTCTACTTATCGACGATTTATTTCCGCCGCTTATGTTTCATTTGGTGTTCGCCCTTAAGGCTTTATCAATGTAAGACTTGACCATAATGGTCGCAATTTGTTTAAGACGGTATGTATGGATGTAAGACTCTTGTTATTCAGCTTCGTGTGTTCAAGTGAGCATTGATCTCGGGATCACCAGACACGCAGCATTCGGTGATCTCGACTTATGAGTCGGGGTCCCCACAGAGCTGGTACCAGAGCCATCCTGACTGTAGGAAGCCTTAGTTAGCATGGACGTTAGTTAGAGTGAGACTATCCACAAGATTACCCGTATACCTATGTTTTATGATAAGTATCCCAAACATAGGTCACATTCCCTTTATTGACCCTTCCCCTTCCACTTTTGTAGATGGCCGTCGTACTCGAGGACTTCCTGACCACCGGATTTCCCGTGCTTCTTGAGGATAGCCTCAGGAAGTGTCAGTTCACTCGAGCCCCCACTTTCTCCTACCACGAGCACTGGGTCGACAGCACCAAGAAGGAGTATCACGTGGAGGTAGTCGTGAGGGCGAACGACTCCCCGACGAGCTGGTTCTTTGAGGGACCCCAGATGGCGACACTGCTCCTCACCGTGGAGACTGCTGCCCTCAAGGCGCTGACTCGCCTCCGGGATCTCCTGCCAGAGATGGCATGTGAGCCAGCCACTCGTTACCTGCCTTATCGGAAGGAAGGTGATGACGAGAGCAGCGCACCAGCCCCACCATTGGACGAAGGGCTTTCTCCGCTTCGCACCTACTTCACTTGTGTGCCGACAGCACTGCACAAAGACTGCCTCGAGTCGATGGAGCTTCGGAAGGAACTCCACGAGACCAAGGAACTCCTCCGCCTAGCTCAGATGAAGGCGGACAGGATCAAGAAGAATGGAGCACCCCCAGGACAGCCCGCTGTAGCCTATCGAGGCGGGCGACCCCCACAGGTCACGCATGCCAAGGGATCACCTCAGCCACGCCGTATGACGGGGAAGGAGTATCGCAACCTCTTCACGACGCCACCGGCAAAGCAGCGCCGTGTTCAGCTCCTCCACTCCCCCACTCCCTCAAGTGACGAAGAGACTAAGACAGATGAAGATGAGGAGGAAGACCCAGAGGAGCCAGAATACCCGACCGAGCATTCCACCACTTAGGCATCGTTCAGACTAGGATAGGCCACCAGTAACCCTATGGTAGGATAGGTCGTGTACCCCTTTTGCGAAGTCGAGTCCTTGTAATGGTTCATATGAAACCATGTTGTGTTGTGTTTGCTTTCAGCTTGCTTTGATGAAGTCGTACTTTCCCTTTGGGAACTTGTAAACGGCGACATCCCCCATTTGGTTTTAATGCATGAGTTTGGCCCTTCTGGCCTTGTTTAACTTAAATTTGTGTCACCCCACCCCCTTACTAGGCGTCCCATCTATATTGCTTTCCTCGTTTTATTTTCCCAATCATGAGACCTTGGCCGCTCCGATAGGATGCCTGTTGTAACACGTACTGGTACCTCTACCCAGCCGCAAGAAGCCGGAGGTTCTGCTGAGGCAGGAGCCAGCCAGGACCAAGCCCAAGGACAGACTCCACCACCACCACCTCCTCCAAACATGGACATGGCTTAGCTTCTCCAAGCCTTCCGAGAGGAGCGCCAAGCCAACACTGCAGCCCTCCAGATGATTGCTCAAGCTGTCAATCGCCAGCCGGCAGGACACGGCCATGGACGTTCCACGCTGGTGGAGTTCAAGAAGCATGCAGCACCCACCTTCATCGAGGCTGCTGAACCCCTGGATGCAGACGACTGGGTCCGCACCATTGAGGATCTGCTGGCACTAGTCGGATGCACTGAGGACCGTGAGAAGGTGGCCTATGCTGCCCACTGCCTCGGGGGAACTGCCAGAGCTTGGTGGGATGGATTCAAGGCCATGAATGTCGAGCAAGACATCACTTGGGATACCTTCAAGACAGAATTCCGCAAGGCCCACATTCCTTCTGGAATCATGGCCATCAAGAAGCGTGAGTTCCGAGCCCTAAAGCAAGGTAGTAGCACCGTTAAGGAGTACATGCGAAGTTCGTGTTCTCTCAAGGTATGCCCCGAGGATGTCAAGACCGATCTTTGCCAAAAGGGCGCTTCATGGAAGGTCTTAACCAGACTCTGCGAGATTAAGCTTGTTGTGTGTGACTGCCCGACCTTTCCCGATCCGGTGAACAAGGCACTCATGCTTGAGGACAAGCGACGTTCTTTGGATGACACTCGTAAGCGCAAGATGATCGGCAAGGGTAGTTCCAAAGAACCGAAGCCTCGTCCGTGGCAGCCAGCTCGGTCAAGCCAACCTACCAAAGAACCAAGAGCTCCCGCACCACGCACCAACTATCCACCTCAAAGAGATGCCAACCCCACCACCTTACAACAACCCAATAACAATGTCGGTAAGAGGACCACCCCAACCAAGTCACTTGCTTTGGATGTGGACAGCCAGACACTACTCCAAGAATTGCCCCAACAAGAAGCCCGACGCCTCACGCCTAATGCGCAGAAACCAGGACAAGGCCGTGGAATGCCACCAAGGAACCAAGCTCCCAAGAACCTGCCCAACAACGGCAGGGTCGTGTGAATCATGTCATCGCAGAGAAGCCCAGAAGACCGGACGTCAGGCTGGGTGCGTTCCTTGTCAATTCAGCACCAAGAATCGTTTTGTTTGATTCTCGAGCCACGATTCATTTGTCACCCAAAGTTTTGCATTAAAAGTGGCATGACCCTACACCTCGAATAACCCTATGGTGGTACAAACCCTGGAGCAGAGATGAGAGCCAAGATAGGATGTAAAGGAGTCGGGATTATCATTAACGGAGTAGACTTCCTAGCAGACCTTATCATCCTAAAATCACAAGGCTTGGATGTGATCTTAGGAATGAATTGGCTCAGCAAGCACCAAGGCTTGATAGATTGCGCCAACCGGACTGTCGCTGTGACCAATGACCAATGAGTCGAAGTTAAATTTGCCTCCAAGCCCTCCTCTGCTCAAGCCAACCAGGTCAGCTGTCTGACTGAAGTTGGAATGGAACAAGTGCCGGTAGTTTGCGAGTATCCCGATGTTTTTCCTGATGAGCTACCGAGAATGCCTCCTGACCGAGACATTGAGTTCATCATCGAGCTCATACCCGGAGCAGGACCCATCTATAAGAAGCCTTATAGAATGGGATCGGAGGAGTTAGCAGAATTGAAGAAGCAGGTGGAAGAGCACCGAGGAAGGATTTATCCGCCTAGTGCCTCCCTTGGGGATCACTGCTACATTTGTGGCAAAGAAGGACGGTACCATCCCCTTGTGCATTGACTACCGCTCCTCGACGAGGTTACAATCAAGAAAAAGTACCCACTTCCCAAGATTGAGGATCTGTTTGATCAACTCAATGGGGCCAAGGTGTTCTCCAAGATCGACCTCAGATCTGGGTACTACCAACTGAAAATCAGACCCCAAGATAATCCGAAGACGGCATTTGTAACCAGATATGGCTCAGATGAGTGCACGGTCATGTCCTTTGGATTGACCAATGCCCGGCTTACTTCATGTATCTCATGAATAAGGTCTTCATGGAATATTTGGACAAGTTTGTCGTTGTCTTCATTGATGACATTCTTGTCTTCTCAAAATCGGAAGAAGAGCACGAGCAACACTTGAGGATGGTCCTAGACAAGCTTCGAGAGCACCAACTGTATGCCAAGTTCAGCAAGTGTGAATTCTGGCTGCGTGAAGTTGGATTCCTGGGTCATGTTTTAACTGGAGAAGGATTGTCGGTCGATCCCGCTAAGATTGAAGCCGTGACTGAATGGCAATCCCCAAGCAATGTGAAGGAAGTCAGAAGCTTCCTCGGACTCGCGGGATATTACCGCAAGTTCGTTGAAGGCTTCTCAAGCATTGCCCAACCCATGACTCAGCTCTTGAAGAAGGACAAGAAGTTCGAATGGACGCTGAAGTGCGAAGAAAGCTTCCAGGAGCTGAAGAAGAGACTGACCACCGCCCAAGTTCTGGCCACGCCAGATATACACAAGGAATTTGTGATATGTTGTGATGCGTCAAGAACCGGACTGGGAGGTGTTCTGATGCAAGAAGGCAGAGTCGTAGCTTACCTTTCAAGGAAACTACGACCTCATGAAGAGAACTATGCTACTCATGACCTTGAGCTAGCAGCAGTGGTTCATGCCCTGAAGACATGGCGACACTACCTCTTAGGGAAGCGATGTGAGATATACACGGACCACAAAAGCCTGAAGTATATTTTCACTCAAAGGGAACTGAACATGAGGCAAAGGAGATGGCTAGAATCGATCAAAGATTATGACCTCAGTGTACAATACCACCCTGCAAAGGCTAATGTGGTAGCAGATGCATTGAGCAGGAAGGCTTGCTCCTTGAATGCTATGCTTAAGGACAAGCTACCTGCCTTGTATGGAGAGCTTGAAAGCTTCGGGTTGGAACTGGTTGCACCAGGATTCTTGGCCAACCTCGAAGTTAAGCCTACCTTGATGGATGATATTAAAGAAGCTCAGAAGGGACATGTGAGTATTGAAGGAATCAAGAGGAAGATCAAGGCAGGCAAAGCCCCAGGATTCTCAGAGGATGAGGAAGGAATTGTGTGGTTTGGGAATCGCATCTGCGTGCCCAACAATGTTGAGCTCAAGAACCTGATCTTGCAAGAAGCTCATGACACCCCGTATTCCATCCATCCTGGAGGAACCAAGATGTATCAAGACCTGAAGGAAAGATTTTTGTGGCACGGGATGAAAAGGGAGATTGCCACCTATGTTGCAAAGTGTGACGTATGCCAGAGAGTCAAAGCTGAACATCAGGGACCCGCTGGATTGTTGCAACCCCTCTGGGTGCCTGAATGGAAGTGGGACAAGGTCGGGATGGACTTCATCACCAGGTTACCCAGGTCAAGCAAGGGACATGACTCCATATGGGTCATTGTTGACCATTTGACCAAAGTAGCCCACTTCATTCCTGTTAAGACTACCTATAGGGGCGACCAGCTAGCAACTCTATACATCAACAGAATCGTGAGCCTTCATGGTGTTCCCAAGGAGATTGTGTCAGATCGAGGAACCCAATTTACCGCAAGGTTCTGGATGAAGTTCCAAGAGGCCATGGGGGCCAAGTTGTCCTTCAGCACTGCTTTCCAACCACAGACCGGAGGTCAGACTGAACGAGTAAACCAGATACTCGAATACATGCTCCGAGCCTGTGTCTTAGCTTATGGAGCTAAGTGGGAAGACTGCCTCCCTTTCGCCGAGTTCTCTTACAACAACAGTTATTAGGCAAGCCTTCAGATGGCACCATTTGAAGTGTTATACGGACGGAAGTGTCGCACACCCCTCACTTGGTCAGAGACCCGAGAAGGACTTGTCTTTGGGCCTGATATCCTTAGAGAAGCAGAAGAGCATGTCCAGCTTGTCAGAGAGCGTCTGAAGTCTACCAAGTCAAGGCATAAAAGCTATGCTGACGCTCGTCGCCGACTACTAGACTTCCAAGTCGGAGACCATGTATACCTGCGAGTAACTCCTCTTAAGGGAACAAAGCGTTTCCACGTTAAGGGAAAGCTCGCACCAAGATTTATCGGTCCCTTCGAGATCACCGCATGACGAGGAGAAGTGGTTTACCAGTTGGAACTTCCACCTGAACTTTCCGATGTGCACAACGTATTCCACGTGTCACAACTCCGGAAGTGTCTCCAAGTTCCAGACAAGCCTGATCTTTACAAGGACGTCAATCACCAAGCCATTGACCTTCAGCCTGATTTGACTTACCATGAGGGGCCCATCTGCATTCTGGATAAGGCTGAGCGACGCACTCAAGCCGCACCATCAAGTACTTCAAGGTCCAATGGAGCAACCACGGTGAAGGTAGCAACTTGGGAGCGTGAAGACTACCTTAGATCCGAAGCTCGTGATCTCTTCAAAGTTTAGTTTAGGAATCTCGGGACGAGATTCTTGTAAGGGGGGTAGGTATGTCACACCCTGCATTTTGTAACATTTCATTTGCAATATTAAAGCATGAGAATTTGGACCAACAAAAACTTTTGCATTATTTGGCTTCTATTTGGAGTTGGTTTTCTCTCTGTGCTTCTTTTCAAGTGCTCTTTAAAGTCAACTACTCCACCATCTATATTTCATCTCCTTGCCCCAAACTCCTGCCCAATGACCATGCCATGTGTATAGTGCAATATAGAATTTTCTTACAAAAATAATTTGGCCAGAAAGTATTTTCTAAAGTTAGTTTTCCAAAAACCCCTGAATTGAGGTTTGCACTACAAGTACTTAATTAAGGGCAGTAAAAATCTTTCCAAAAATATATTTGACTCCTATTAGATATAGGACACCCAGAAACCACAAAAATATAATTTTAAAAGTTGTTTTACTATTTTATTTAAAAGCTTTTTCTTAAAGCCAGAAATGGTCTTTAATAGGGAAAAATATTTTATTGTTTTAAAAATATTTGACAAAAATTATGGAAACTCAGTGGACATATATTTTCCATATATAAGAGTTTCAACACATGGTCATGTTCAAAATATTGGTCAAATCCCTCTAAAACCCTTTCTGGATATTTCAAGCTTTTGAAATATTTACAAAGGAAATATTCTCCAAAAATTCCAAGAAAATTCTATCATGTCACATATGACATATTAGATGATCTTGCCAAGTCTTATGACTTGGAGAACAAGATAACATCATCAAAACCCCTCAAAACCATTTCTGTCCATTCTGAGTTTGAGCAACTTTACATTGCCAAACATGTCCAAATGTTCTCAAACTTGGTGAACATGCTCCAATGGTCTAATAATGCATCTAGACCAAATGGCACAGGTTCGAGAAGAAGATATCCTGGTCAAAGTACCTCAAACCCTTCTCGACTGTAATCAAATTTGAACTACTTTGTACTACCAACTTTTTCTCCAAGACCCCAACTTTGGTGAGCCTGATCGCATGACCAAATAAGGCCACCACACCAAGTGGTGCATCAAGGAGAAGTGATCTACTCCACTGGATCTACACAAATCCATTCCTGCCCATTTTTAGGGTTTGCAAAAGATGCATTGGCAACTTTGTCCAAATACTCTCAAAATGGGTGGAAGGCGCTAATTATATGTGGCATTTCACCCTGTGGAGTCTCATGGCCAGTGGAAGTCATTAACTTGCCCAAAACATCAACAAACACCTTCTGGCAGAATCTTAGAATGCTAATTCCAGCCCCTTCCACTAATCTCCTTGAGCCCATCTTTTTACCATAACCTCTCCTCGTTCCCCTCTGTCACTTGGATGCTTCCCTGCCCGAGAAATAAATGATGAGGGAGGGAGAAACCCATTTGCCTTCTTTGGACAGCAGCTTTTCCCCTCTCTCTCCACCTCCTTCTCTCCCCTCGGCTCTCCAGGGCATCGAAGGCCCGTTTCAGCTTTTGCCCACACCCCCCGCAGCCTCCAGACACAAGTGGACGCACGCGGACGCGGAAAAACCGCGGATGCCGGCCAAAGACTCGCTCTGGAGCACGTCATCGTGCTCCCGACCGTTGACGCCGCGTCCCCCGACCACCTCAAGCTTTCCCCGCGCGCCACTCGATGCCCCTCGACGTCTGCTCCACGCCAGCAGGCCGCCCACTTGCTCCCGCCTTCCTCTCTCTCCTGCAGCTCGCGCCAGAACGCCGCCCCGCTCGGCCAATGCTCGCGCCACTCCTATGGCCCGCGTGCAGCTCTCCCCGCTCCTTCTCTCTCTCCCTGGCACCCTACACCACTCCCACGAACACCCCCGAGCTCTCCAATCCCTCTCTAACGGCCACCCGAGCCGATCCCGCGGGCACCCGTAGGCCACGCCCACGGTGGACCTCGGCCAGCCCATATGAGCCAACCCCGAGCCTCTCCTTCGCTCCCTGTCGCCCCACCACACTCCAAATCGACCTCCCGAACCACCCATCCACCTCCAGAACCGCCCGAGCTCGAGATCGAGCTCCGCCGCCTCGGCTCGTCGGCTTCACGCAGTCTGAGCCTTCTCGCCTCCGCTTCTTCTCGATCTGGAACCGCGACCAGGCTGACCATTTCTTTTCCCTTCTTTTTGCAGCCAGGAACCGCCGGACTCATCGACGGCCGAAGCACCTCCGCCACAAGGACTCGCCGCCAGCGAACCAGGCTGCTCCGGCGACCGCCTCCACCACCACCCGAACAGCGACTCCACCCCGAGTCCAACGGTACCACCCGCGCTCCTTCCGTGCTCAGATCGCGCGGCGAAGCTCGTGCTGCCGCTGGCCGAGGTAGACGACGACGGCCGGGGGCGCCCGTCACCTCACGCCTCGACGGGTGGGATCCACCGTTAGGTTTAAACGCAAGCGCCTGCCGCCGGTTCGCCCGTCGCCTGGAGGCGTATTTCGCCTTTACGCCTTCGACGTGGTGGCCCGCGTGGGCTAGTTTCCCCTCTGGGCCTGCTGCCCGTGGCCTCTGGCCCAGTGGCACAGCACCACTTTTCTTTTTCTTTTTCTGTCTCTTTTCCAAAATTCCACAGGGCAAAATATTTGTCCAAATGAAATGATTCCAACTCCTAAAATCTCAAAATAATCCCACCTATTTATTGATATATCTTTCATGCACATCCATTACACTTTTCTACTCTGTTCAAATTTAAATTCAAATTTGAACAGAATAGTCTCTGTTTAAAAATCCACAACTCTGTTTCCCTAGCTCCAAATTCAAAACCAAGAATTTTCCCCTTCCTAGTTTTTCTCCTAGTATTTTACAAAAATAAGTTGACATTTTTCTGAGCACTTTGACTTTTCTGTTTTTATTATTTTCTTATTTTCCCCTTATTTTCTTGCAACGTTAGATCCCGTATTTGACGAGGTAGCTGAGGAAGAAGGAGGAGCAGGGCTTGAAGAATTTGAAGACCAAGCCAACCAAGGCAAGCAGCCCTTTGACCATGACTATGAAACCCCTTTTTATGCATGTCATATATAGCTCTTTATTATTGTTGCATCGAAATCATGGTGAGATGGTGAACCACGTGGGTTGGTTGCCTCTGTTACTTCCTCGTTGATACTTGCATTGGGCATGGCCCTACCTTATTATGAGGGTTATGCCGGTGGGAGTAGATAGGATGCTAAAGTAGTTGCTACGCAAAAAGGGACGGGTTTATGCAAGGTGAAGGAAACAAAGCTTTTTCAAAAGACTTTTCGAAAACCCCGTCGAGTGCCACTTATGCCCGAGGGAGATGATGAAATGGGTAACCACTCGAGGACGAAGTGGTGTACCGAGGCAGGTGTGTGTGGTGTTTTTCGAAAACGGATTAGATTTAAGATTTGTCGACCAACCCAACCTTACATGCGCAACCACTCTACCCTTATATGGGAAAGGGCATTATTGAGTACCTAGACCGATACTAGCTTGGAGCCCGCATTACTAGTGATGGGGGAGAGTTGGTGCTCTCTCTTGGGACGGAGTCGTGCCAGGTAGGACGGCCATGACCATTTTTATGGGGCACCGGACACACCGTTGGTACCCCGTGCCAGTGGTATGTGATAAATATGGGAGCAAGGCTCCTTGAAAATGTTATGTGAAATGTTGGGCACGGGGGTCACTGCCAATCGAGTGGACTCCATGTTAGTGTCGTCTAGGGAAAGGTAGTGATCGGGTGCTTACCCCGGGTACTTGAGGTACAGCGGGTCGTGGATGACACGGAAGTTCCCCGGATCTAGTGGGTAAAGTGTGCACCCTCTGCAGAGTGTAAAACTATTCGAATAGCCGTGTCCACGGTCAAGGACAGTTGGGCGGTGCTGCTTAAACTACGTCCAAAGTTTTCAACCGTGTGTGTGGTGATGATGAAATGACTTGGGTCAAGTCAAGGGACTTAACATGATTGAGATGGGTTGGTGCCCACTCTGTTTATGTTAGATGGGTTGATGCCCACTCTATTTATGTTGATATCTGTAACCAGTCCTCATGGTTTCCTGAATTCTCTTGATGCATGCTTACGAGATGTTGAACATGTCATTGCACTCAGAACTAGCTTTCTGCAAAAATTTACCTATATCATGCATTGTTGTACCTCGAACCAGAACATGGGTTGCTTGCGAGTACATTCAAAGTACTCATTGGCTTGCCACTGGTTATTTAATTGACTAGGCATGGAAGAACTGGAGTTCGAAGAAGAGTTCTTTGGAGACGAACATGCTAACTAGGACGCTTCCCACCGTAATGCCCGTAGGGTTAAGGCTGATGGCATGGGTTCTACTTATCGGCTTACGATTTCCGCTGCTTATGTTTCATTTGGTGTTCAGCCCTTAAGGCTTTATCAATGTAAGACTTGACCATAATGGTCGCAATTTGTGTAAGACGGTATGTACGGATGTAAGACTCTTGTTATTCAGCTTCTGTGTGTTCAAGTGAGCATTGATCTCGGGATCATCAGACACGCAGCATTCGGTGATCTCGACTTATGAGTCGGGGTCCCCACATAATGGTTTATCACTTTCCCTTAGCCAATGGAGTTCGAGGGTGGGGCTACGATATAGCCCCTTGGGGCACCGCACTTCTTTGAGTTCGGGCGCTGTGTGCTGACCGAAACGGTCCTTCACAAAGCGGGAATTCTAAACATTCCGGTAGTCGATCGAGTGGTTGACCAGTCTCTCGCTATATCATGACATCAGTTTTACGCTTATTGAGGCGCTTCGCCTAGCCGAATCGGGGCACAATCGCAGAGTTCTCCTGGTGCCGCGTTAGCGATGATACGGAACATAAGGCAGCAAAACACGAGCCGGCAAACCTAACATTTGACCAAAGACATGATTCGAGCTGATGCATATAATGCCTAATCTCGAGACGCCAACACTCCCTAAGGTGTTCGGTCTTTATAATAATGGGCGAGAACAATGCCCTAAGCCCCTAGTGTCCGTGCACGGCATGGTCTTCGACGCGCCGATGCCAAAACGTCAAGCTCCGCTTTGGTTATAGGAAGAAACCATGGGAGAATGACAACAAGAGACAGTAAAAAGGGTTTATGCAGGTCTTAATATGAAAAGAATCTCGCAACGGGTCCCTCTGCACGCTCTACCAGATCTCCGCGCAGCCGTTATCCTCGACGGGTATGCACGTTGTTCATCTCAGAAAAGAGAGGAACGCTTAGTTTGAAAACAATTCGCATGTAAAAAAGGTATGAAAGAAAAATATAAATAAGTAAAGCGGGTTTGAGGAACCGTGGTTGTTTAGCGCGCGCAGCCCCTTGTGAAGGGGTGTGCGGCTAGGGAGCCCCTAGTCCGCTGATGCGAGACTTCGTCTATCCGTGTCCGGCTCTTTGGGTGACCCTCGATCGAAATGATGCCACGCGACCGGCATCTTGAGTGTAAGAGACGCGAATGTGGTATGGCGTTGAAACAGACAAAAGCCTTTCGTCCCAAGAGTGCTTGATATCCACTTTTAAATGGGGCGATGTGAAAGATTAGTTTTTCGCGCCGGGAGTTGTTCGGTGATCCGAGCACAACTTCTAGTAATAGGGAGCCTGTGCACTTGGCGTAAGGGCCTGGCATCACTCCTTTGAAGGAAGTGCGGCTGTTTCAAATTTTAGTAGGGTTTATCCCCATCTTGTGGATTGTGTTTGAATACAGCAGGTTTAAGTCGCTGCCTCCGTCCATTAGGACTTTAGTAAATTGTAGTCCGTCAATTATGGGATCCAATACCAGGGCAGTCCGTCCCGCGTTTCGAACGCTTCTGGAATAATCCAGGTGGTCGAAAGTGATTGGGTTTGATATCCAATCTCTATGGTTTGCTGGCTTGGACCGTGCGAGGCTCTTTTTAGGAAGTGCCGCACTATTTTTCCGTACTATCACATGAAGTGAGTTTACTGCTTTGACCTCTTGTGGGAAGGTCTTTTGTTTTTCGGTGCCCTGCTGGTGGGGTTTATCGTCTTTGCTTGACGCGTCGAGCCCCTTATGTTCGGCATTTAGTCGGCTGGACTGTTTAAAAACCCAACAATCTCGATGGGTGTGGTTTGCAGGCCTTCTGGGGGTACTGTGGATTTGACATATCCGACCCAAAATCTTGTTTAAGCTGGACAGCTCATCGCTGTCGTCCTAAAGAGGCGGTGTTTTGTTGTTCGGCCGCGAGCTTTTGAATCCGACGTTGACTGCCGTGCTCTTTGGGCTTTTCTCTTTATTCCGGCGCTGCTCTTTTCTGCGCCATGATTTTCCGTTTCCATCTCTTATCTCGGATGTGCTTGGGTCGCTGGTGCTGCATCTTGCTAGCTAGCTATCCTCTCCCGCATGTAAGGGTCATGAGGCTTGTTAGCGCAGACATTGTCCTTGGTTTCTCTTGGCCGAGGTGTCCGGCAAGCCATTCGCCCTGGACGTTGTGTTTAAAAGCTGCTAAGGCTTCAAGTCCTGGACAATGACTATTTGGTTCTTTTAGTGAGGAACCTGTTCCAGACTTATGCGGTCGACTCTTCTGGACTGTTGAGTCATATGACCGAGATCATCTCAGATCCCAAGGGCGGACATAAGTCCCTTGAAAATTTGCTCTAAACGCGCCCCTCGAGCTCTTCCCAACTTCCCACAAGAGTTTTCGGGAGGCCTTTAAGCCAATGACGGGCTTGCCCTTTGAGCTTGAGGGTAGGTATTTTATGGCGTGGAGATCATCTCCTCCGCCATGTGTATATGTAGTATATAATCTTCTATCCGCACTCTGTGGTCTCATTGTTCCATCGTAGGCCTCTATGTTTATTGGTTTAAATCCTGCTGGGAATTCATGGTCCAAAGACCTCATTGGTGAAACATAGTGGGTGTGCGGCGCTCAGATTTGGGTGTGCCGCTATCTTCGGACACTTGACGTGTTGCCTTGCTTCCTGGGGCCTTCTTCCTTGGCCCGTAGATGGACCTGGCTGGGCCATCTGTCCTTCCAAGTTCATTGGTTGGTTTATTTGCGGCACCGCTTTCAGAATTCGGCCTATCATCCGGCCGTCTATTCAACGAGGCAGCCTCTTTTTTTTGACTGTGGGGGCTCTATGGCCTCCTCCTCGTCGAATTCTGGTAGCAGCTTGCGCTTCAGGTAGCTCTTTGATTGGTGGCCATTGCCGTATTTATTCACGGTTTTGAGTACTTTGCTCCACCTCATTCTGGGTGTGTCCTCCACTGTTTTGAGCTTCCGCTTTTCCTTCTTCAAGCTTCTTGCAGTGTTGACGAGTCTTTTCCGAAGGTTTTTACCTTCCGGTGGTGTGTCCGGCGTGAGATCGTCCGGACCGTCGCTTTCGCCAGCTCGGATGATTATCCGACTCGTCCCCTGCTCGGACGGTTGCTTATCTGCATGTTCGCCGTCCACTTTTGTGCCCTCGCTGTATTGCGGGTCCTTAGGAGCGTTGTTGTTGTCGGGCGGGACTTAGGGCGGCGCTCGCGCCGCCGCTTTGGTTGCTTGTCGGCGGGTTATCTTACTGCCGCGCCCGCTGGTCCTCGTTATCGCTCTCTCTTGGGGTATCCACCAAATATATGTCGATGACGGGTGGTCCTCCGCGCCTCGTAGGCATCGGTTCTGTTCGCCTCCGCATCGCCGTGATATTCCGTCGATGTCTTCGGAGTCGTAGTCTAGCATGTCGGTTAGATCGTCGACAGCGGCTATAAAGTGGGTGGTGGGTGGGCTCTGAATTTCTTCGTCGTCCGTACCCCAACCATCCTAGCCATAGTCTGGCCAGGGCTCTTCCGATAACGAGAGATGCTTTAGTGAATTCAGGATGTCGCCAAAAGGCGAGTGTTGGAAGATGTCCACGGCGGTGAATTCCATAACCGGCGCCCGATCCGATTTGATTGGTAGGGGCGTGGGAGGTCTGGAGTCCGGCAAGGAGTCCGGCACCTCGGAATCACGAGTTTCGCGAGGGACAAGATTAGTGTTCGGCTCCATCGCCGTGGAAGTTGAAGCCCCCAAGGCGGTGTCCATCCACCGATCCTTGATCTGAGCGATCGGCTCCGGACTAATGGCCGAAGCGGATTCGTGTGTGGCCACCAAGGTACTGTCCGGTGGTAGAGCTAGGTCATGCCCATCATAACAGTGCGGCGCGCTTGGCTGCGGCTCGAGCCCGTCGAAGATCAAGTACCCGCGGACGTCGGCCGTGAAGTTGAGATTTCGAATCGACCGACGGCCAGGGCGAGCTGATCCGCTCCAGATGGCTGCGAAATTAGCTCATGAAGGCGGCCGCCGAATCACGAAGATCTGTCCGGGGAGAGAAGTCTCACCCTGGATAGCGTTTTTGGTTGAAGATGCCATCGAGCCTGTTGGTGATGACATAGAGGAACTCTCAATGAAAGCACCAATGTCGGTGTCAAAACCGGCGAATCTCGGGTAGGGGGTCCCGAACTGTGCGTCTAGGCGGATGGTAACAGGAGACAAGGGACACAATGTTTTACCCAGGTTTGGGCCCTCTCGATGGAGGTAAAACCCTACGTCCTGCTTGATTAATATTGATGATATGGGTAGTACAAGAGTGGATCTACCACGAGATCAAGGAGGCTAAACCCTAAAAAGCTAGCCTATGGTATGATTGTTGTAATGTATGTTGTGTCCTACGGACTAAAGCCCTCCGGTTTATATAGACACCAGAGGAAGCTAGGGTTACACAGAGTCGGTTACAATGGTAGGAGATCTACATATCCGTATTGCCAAGCTTGTCTTCCATGCCAAGGAAAGTCCCATCCGGACACGGGACGGAGTCTTCAATCTTGTATCTTCGTAGTCTTGGAGTCCGGCGGACGATGATAGTCCGGCTGTCCGGACACCCCCTAGTCCAGGACTCCCTCACCGGGGTTGTGCATGATTTAAATATTTTGTGTGATGAAGATAGAGCATAGCCAGAGTCTATGATTTTGTAGGGATGACTTTCTTTGGCCATGTTATTTTGAGAAGACGTGATTACTTTGTTAGTATGCTTGAAGTATTATTACTGTTATGTCAATATTAAACTTTTATCTTGAATCATTTGGATCTGAACATTCATGCCACAATAAAAAAATTACATTAAGAAATATGCTAGGTAGCATTACACATCAAAAATTATGTTTTATCTGTTTGGGGATGCTTGAAACATCTCCAACGTATCTATAATTTTTTATTGCTCCACGCTATTATATTATCTGTTTTGGATGGTTATGGGCTTTATTATACACTTTTATATTATTTTTGGGACTAACCTATTAACCAGAGGCCCAGCCCAAATTGTTATTTTCTTGCCTATTTCAGTGTTTCGAACAAAATGAATATCAAACGGAGTCCAAACAGAATGAAACCTTCAGGAGAGTTATTTTGGGAACAAATGCAATCCAGAAGACTTGGAGTAGACGTCAGGGAAGCTTCGAGGAAGCCACGAGGGTCCAGGGTGCGCCCTACCCCCTGGGCACGCCACCCACCCTTGTGGGACCCTCGTGGCTCCCCTGACCGACTTCTTTCGCCTATACATATCCATTTACCCCAAAAACATCCAGGAGCACAATAGATGGGGAGCTTCGCCGCTGCAAGCCTCTATAGCCACCAAAAACATCTCGGGAGCCCGTTCTGGCACCCTGCCGGAGGGGGAATCCATCACCGGTGGCCATCTTCATCATCCCGGTGCTCTCCATGACGAGGAGGTAGTAGTTCACCCTTGGGGCTGAGGGTATGTACCAGTAGCTATGTGTTTGATCTCCCTCTCTCTCTCTCTCTCTCTCTCTCTCCCTCTCTCTCGTGTTCTTGAGGTGGTACGATCTTGATGTATCGCGAGCTTTGCTATTATAGTTGGATCTTATGATGTTTCTCCCCCTCTACTCTCTTGTAATGGATTTAGTTTTCCCTTTGTAGTTATCTTATCGGATTGATTCTTTAAGGATTTGAGAACACTTGATGTATGTCTTGCATGTGCTTATCTGTGGTGTCAATGGGATATTCATGTGATCTACTTGATGTACGTTTTGGTGATCAACTTGCAGGTTCAGTGACCTTGTGAACTTATGCATAGGGGTTGGCATACATTTTCGCCTTGAATCGTCGGTACAAACTTTGGGGCACTCTTTGAAGTATTTGTGTTGGTTGAATAGATGAATCTGAGATTGTGTGATGCATATCGTATAATCATGCACACGGATACTTGAGGTGACATTGGAGTATCTAGGTGACATTAGGGTTTTGGTTGATTTGTGTCTTAAGGTGTTATTCTAGTACGAACTCTATGATAGATCAAACGGAAAGAATAGCTTCATGTTTTTTTACTACGGACTCTTGAATAGATCAATCAGAAAGGATATCTTTGAGGTGGTTTCGTACCCTACAATAATCTCTTCATTTTTTCTCTGCTATTAGTGACTTTGGAGTGACTCTTTGTTGCATGTTGAGGGATATTTATATGATGCAGTTATGTAATTATTGTTGAGAGAACTTGCACTAGTGAAAGTATGAACCTTAGGCCTTGTTTCAACGCATTGCAATATTGTTTGTGCTCACTTTTATCAATAGTTACCTTGCTGTTTTTATATTTTCAGATTACAAAAACGTATATCTACCATCCATATTGCACTTGTATCACCATCTCTTCACCGAACTAGTGCACCTATACAATTTACCATTGTATTGGGTGTGTTGGGGACACAAGAGACTCTTTGTTATTTGGTTGCAGGATTGTTTGAGAGAGACCATCTTCAACCTATGCCTCCCACGGATTGATAAACCTTAGGTCATCCACTTGAGGGAAATTTGCTACTGTCCTACAAACCTCTGCACTTGGAGGCCCAACAACGTCTACAAGAAGAAGGTTGCATAGTAGACATCAGGCTGCTATGCATGCTGCATGCTATCAGCAAGCCCTGCGTTGCTATCATAGTCGTAGGGTTCATGCCTGGTGTTTTGAGGAAGGTGACCTTGTCCTTAGGCGCGTTCAATCTGCCAAGGGTACACACAAGTTATCACCAAAGTGGGAAGGCCCTTACCGGGTAGTACGACTCACCAGACCCAGCGCAGTCCGTCTGGAGACCGGAGATGGCACTCAGTTGCAAAACTCATGGAATATTAAGCATATCCGCAAGTTCTACCCGTAAGGCGCGAGGCTGCCGGGCCCTGCCCGGCAGCCAACCATTTGTACAGGCCTTGCCTTAGTTGCATGTAACCCCTTGTACAAAGCCGGGGCGATGACCCTGGTGCAAGCGAAAATAAAGAAGCGTTGTAGAGGGGGGGGCCCGACCTAGACTACATGCATGCATGAGCATTACAAATCACTGTATAAGCATTTCATGACCATCTGCATATGCATATAGATAGGGTCGCATCCTGCATTCATTCTCATCTGCATGAAGTTGCAAGTTCCTGCCGCAAACTTGGCTTCGACAAGAAGTTGAGAAGATTGCCCGACACTGCGATCCCCGGCAAGCCAAATAGATAAGTTCTACCTCTTGTCCATTCATGCTCTGTAAGCTATAACTTGTGCATTAGAAAACCTCACCACTCTTTTTAGACTTAGGTGCTCCCATTCCTGACTCGAATGTTGCTTCGGTCAGAATGGTCGCAGTGACCTTTGGTAGGAAGAAGTTGGCGAGATATGGCTCTTCGGCAGACAAAAAGGGTGCTGGCAAGATAGCCTGCCGGGAAAAACTCGTTTATTTACATTAAAGAGGCATCTCGCCTATGCATGGACATATACATGCGTGGGTCCCCAGCAAGGTTCATCTTTTTCATTGACATGCTGATACAAGTACAAGCATTACAGAACACGAACATGGGCTTGAGAAATTACATTATTTGAATTAAAATTTGGCTAGTGCCTACAGATTTAAGATTGAAAAAAGATAAGTGCCTTGTAAACTCCTCTCCCTGTTCCTTCTCCCCGAGAAAGCATGGAGAGAAGAAAATGGTTAGGAGCAGCGCCCAGGTAGGAGTCCACCCCGATCACATCAAGGCCAACCGGATGCAAGGCCTGACAAGATCGGGAGTGG
Source organism: Aegilops speltoides (assembly GCA_021437245.1). Classification (NCBI taxonomy): domain Eukaryota; kingdom Viridiplantae; phylum Streptophyta; class Magnoliopsida; order Poales; family Poaceae; genus Aegilops; species Aegilops speltoides. The sequence continues at coordinate 230,375,405 of CM038142.1, forward strand.
CGAGGCTGCAAAGGAGGAGGGCGAGCGGAGCATCCTGGCGGCGCCCTTAGTCACCACCACAAGGGCCCACCATAAGCCACAGCTCGAGCGACAGTGGAGTTATCCACCAAAGCTTAGCTAGAAGACTGCTGGAGGAAGCGAAGGCTCCAAGAGAACAGCCCTCTCCCCGGCAACCATAAGGCCGGTTGTCGGTGTCAAAACCGGCGGATCTCGGGTAGGGGGTCCCAAACTGTGCGTCTAGGCGGATGGTAACAGGAGACAAGGGACACGATGTTTTTACCCAGGTTCGGGCCCTCTCGATGGAGGTAAAACCCTACTCCTGCTTGATTAATATTGATGATATGGGTAGTACAAGAGTGGATCTACCACGAGATCAAGGAGGCTAAACCCTAGAAGCTAGCCTATGGTATGATTGTTGTTATGATTGTTGTCCTACGGACTAAAACCCTCCGGTTTATATACACACCAGAGAGGGCTAGGGTTACACAGAGTCGGTTACAATGGTAGGAGATCTACATATCCGTATTGCCAAGCTTGCCTTCCATGCCAAGGAAAGTCCCATCCGGACACGGGACGAAGTCTTCAATCTTGTATATTCATAGTCTTGGAGTCCGCCGATGATGATAGTTCGCTATCCGGACACCCCCTAGTCCAGACTCCTCAAGAGCTCTGAACCAGGCTTCAACGACGACGAGTCCGGCGCGATATTGTCTTCGCATTACAAGGCGGGTTCCTCCTCCGAATAATTCATAGAAGATTGTGAACGCCACGATAGTGTCCGCTCGCAAAATAAATTCCACGCACTCACCGTAGAGAGAATAATATTTACACAAGTTCAATTTGTCGACATATTTTGTATGTGACGTCACACCACTACCAAGCCTTTACTTGAATCGCTTTTATTATACCACCTCAGCGCTAGCGTTTAGCGGCGTTTCTTGGCACGCCTTGTCGAAGCAGAGATCGTGTTCCCTTATTCCGGGATTCCCATCAATACGACGGGTAACCCAACCACGCCATTGATTGCGGCGCTTGGGAGATAAGCTTAGTTTTACCGTGCTAGTAGGGACGATAGTTTCATCTCGCCCATATATAAGGGATAAGGATCCACCTCCTTTACCCACGCCTTCTTCCTCCTTTGTTTATCCATCTCCACAAGACTGAGCCCAAATACCAAGTCCGCACATCTCACCTCGACCCTTTCCAGCCATGTCCAGAGCGGGAGGCAGTGGATGGCCTCCTCCGCTACGGAGGGGCACATCGAGAAGCTGCGCAGCCCGATATCTGCTCAGCGACATCGCGCACCGCCGCCCGACAAGGGCAGCTCATCCCCACCCCCGCCCCATGAGAGGGTCGATTTTTCCCCACTTCCTCCGCGGACTGGGCTTCCCACTTCACCCCTTTGTCCGAGGGCTCATGTACTACTACGGCCTGGACTTCCATGATCTGGCCCCAAACTTCATCCTCAACATCTCGGCGTTTATCGTCGTGTGCGAGGCCTTCCTCTACATCCAGCCCCACTTCGGCTTGTGGCTAAAGTCCTTCAATGTCAAGCCGAAGGTTGTGAAGGGCAGCCAAGCGGAGTGCGGAGGCGCCATGGTGGGCAATATGCCCAACGTTACTTGGCTTGATGGTGCCTTCGTGGAATCCATCAAAGGGTGGCAATCGGGGTGGTTCTACATCACCGAGCCACGTGACCCTAAATGGGCAGCGATCCCTGAGTTCAGATCTGGCATCCCCATGCAGCTCACCTCCTGGAAAGAGAAGGGCTTGCTATGGGGTAGTTCGGAGGAGCTGACCGACTCTAGTCCCGCTCTTCGCACTCGGTGAACAAGAAGCTTAAGCTTGTCAACGTGATCCAGGTCATGCTCGTCCGCCGGATTCTCCCCTGCCAGCTACGGGCCTTCAATTTGTGGGAGTTTGATCCGGCACAGCACCGGACCTTCAGCGGGCTCTTCGACACGACGTACGAAGCTGCCTGGAGGGTGCTGTTCAAGGGCGCCGAAGCTCCCGCATCCACGACCGAAGATCGCGGATTCAGCACGCAGCACCCGGCCGGCGAGGTAAGCTATGTCATCCTTTATGGGACACTCAATTTTTTCCATAGTTTGACTCTATGCGGGATCTAAACTCCCAATACCTTTAGCAGGCATGGCAGAAGTGTCGTGGGAAACGACCACCTATGGGGCAGGGCCCCTTTTCGGTCCGACAAGGAGCGGAGGGCGCACGAAGAGCAGATCGAGGCGAAGCACGCGAGGGATTTTACCCAGCTTCGGAGCTCTCCGGAGAGATAAAACTCCTACTGCTGCTTTGTGTTTCTATTCTGTTCTTGCTCGAGAGCGTGAGTGTGTTGTAGTTTCGAATGAGTCGAACCCCTTCTACATGCGCATGGGCCTCCTTTTATAGGTTAAACGGGTCACCGACAGGTGGCAACGCAGACAGGGGTAAAAAAGTAAAAAGAGGGGTTGGTACAACCGCTATCAACATTGCCCCCTACCTAACTCTGACGGCAGGGGACAAGGGCATTTAATGCCCATCCGGTCGTCCAAACAGTGCAAGAAACGACCGTTAGGGGCGCCACCGATCGCCACGATGGCCTTCTCGTCATCTCCTCTTGCCACCTCGCACCGCTTGGCTGCACAAATACCGCCACGCGGCGCCAGAACGATCCCGCGGCGACATCGCCGTTGATGCGCCGGAGCGCATGCAGAGTGGTGGCTTCGCCGCGGTAAGCGCCTTTGCCGCGGTCGTTGTCTTGTCGCACCCAAAGCTTGTCGCCGCCGGTCTTGCCGGACGCGGCGCGTCATGCAAGTTTCTTGGTTGGCCCTCCCGCAAGCTCCTCTCGCCGGGTTTGTCCTTCCCGCAAGCTCCTCTTGCCGGGTCTTGTCTTCTTAGTTTAAACACTTTGTTCTTGAATGGCATCAATATGAATAGCGGAGGATCTCGGCGGACGCCCGGCAAGCCTTGCCGCTGACGCCGCGATCGCTCATAGACAAGATCGGGATACTAAGGTATCCCTACTTTAGAACACCGACAGGAGCCCCCGGGCCTGGGCCACACACGGTGCCGAGCGCTGTTGGGCCAGGCCCAAAACAGGGAACGGGCACGCGCGGCCTGGGTCCATACCAAATCAAACTCAGATTCACCGCTGCTTCTCCCAGAACGGCACGCATCAAACGCAAGGCCGTGGGAGAGATCATGGAAATTTTTAATCAAGAAAGGCGAACGCTCGCTTCTCCCTTTATAAGCAGAGGAAACAGGGTCGCTCCACCACCTTCGCCATTTGCGGTTCCTTCTCAAAGCTCCGCCGCTCTCCGCTTCCCAAGCCGAAGAGCAGCGCCACGCCGCCGCTGCCGACCCCAACGCCCAAGCCCCCACCGCCCGCCATGGTCCGCGACCGGAAAGAGCACGAAGTCGGCCGAGGCGCTGCGGCTTGAGGCGCTGCGCAAGGAGCGAGCACTTCCCGCCCCCCCAGCTCACCCCGAAGGAGCTGCGGGAGGAGTTCTACCTCTTCTGGTCGACGGAGACGCGGGCGCATCCGCGCACGCCGGTACTCTCCGCCGAGGCTTCTACTTCGAAGCGGTGCCCAAAAGGGTACTACTTCTTCCCTTTGTTCTCGGCTCTGCCCGCCTTTTTCCGATTTCTTCTGCGATATCATGAGTACCTACGGGTTTCATCTCCTTGACTTCACTCCCAACGCCGTTCTGACAATGCCGGTTTTCGCACATCTCTGCGAGAACTTCGTTGGCATCCACCCAAATGTTGGTCTTTTTCGCCACTATTTCATCCCCCGAGCCGAGAAAGGAGAGCCCTTAGCTGGCGGGATCGCCTGGATCTCACGAGTCGGCATGAAGGAGGTGTATCTGGAGGGGGAGCTCTGCAGCAAGTGGGATGAGTGGAGAGCGGAGTGGTGTTGGATTGTTGACGCCAATCCGCAGGCATTCACCAACTTGCGCCAAACCCGGTAGCGCGGCGGCGATCGAGCGCCTCGTCGGGCGGACGATGCTGTTGAAGATCGCCACCACCCGAATCTCGCGGCTCGACTTGCCGGGCTCACCGTAGGGGCTGTTGGCGCGGACTTCCTTCGCCGCCGCATGGCCCCTCTACAGGAGAGGGGGAGGCCCGCCAGGCTGTTCGGGGGCCCGGCAGATATCATGAGGCTGCGCCCAGGCCTCAATTTTAACTTTACTGTTTTGGAGTTGGATGGAATGCTCAAGGATCTGTTCAAGCACGACGCCAACCATCCGGAGTGGTTCAGGCTGCCGCAGGCGCCATCCCACTGCGGTAACAACTCCCAGCTTGATCGCATCCGCAATGATGCCGGAGTGCGACTCGCACGGATTATCCCAACTTGGCGGGAGCCTCCGATGACGCTGCGCGGCAATTTTTGATGGCTTGGTGGAGGTAGCAGTCCGCACGACGAAAGCAGAGGCTCTCACCCGCGACACCACCGACGACGAGATGCGGTACATCGCCACTACAGCGAAGAGGCGGCGGCAGGCCGCCATGGGCGAAGTTTGGCTTCAAGGCTGGAGGAGGCAGAGGCGGCCGAGGCGGCAAGCCTTGCCGACCGAGAGGACCTTGGCGGGAGGTCGCAGAAGGAGAGCCCAAAGTCAAGGAAGCGAGCTCAGAGAGGCGCCAGCTGCCAGCCGCTCGAAAGCAGCTTGTCATGGGCAGAGGCCCCAACAGCAGCCCCCACCAACCAAGAAGGCGCCCGTAGGGTTGGAGATACAAGAGGGCGGCAAGCAGGCTAACAGCCGCAGCTGTCATGGGACACGCCCACCGCGACAAGCACTGCTGCTGCTGGAGCATCTCAGCCGCGCCGACAACCGGGTGGAGTCTTCGGCCCCCGCCTCGATCCTGCTGCAGCTCCCGCCAAGCGCCCAAGGGAGCCTACCTCCGCCTCGCCGCAGCGAAGAGTACCAGACTTCAATCTTTCCAAGGCCAGCCCGGCGAGGAGGAAGAAGAGGAGGAGGAGTAAGACTTTCTCCTTGTTGTACTTGTATTTCTTCAATTTTTGCTGTTTCTTGTCTTGCATCCGACCGCTTCCTCTCAACTTCTGCTCCATTTCAGGACTCTAGCCGAGAGAGCGGCGAAGAGGGCCAAGGTCCCCGTGGTTGTCATCGAGGACGATCCTGCTGTGATGGCAGAGGACACGTCGAAGACCACCATGACGGACCCGTCACCCTCTCCTCAAAGCAGCCCCCAGCACAGCCCCCAGCATAAGTATTTGTTCACTTCCGGTTGTGGGGCGTGCGTGGGTGCTCTTTCTTTGCTGATATTTTGATTGTTGACTTGCTTGTGTAGGAGCAGAGCAGGCCCATCAGGAGCAACCAGAAGCCGCTCCAAAGGTGTTGTCTGCTTCGACTACGCTGCCAAGGGGCGATTCCCCGACAAGGGAGCGCTACCCGGCAAGGGAGAGGTCCCCGGCAAGGGGCGGGACCAGCGAGCCTTTGGTGGTGGAGCCCATGGTCACAGAGCCCAGCACAGGTAACCCTCCTTGTCGGAAATTTTCCCTTGGGTTCTTCTTCTTCTGGTCTTCTTTTTGGATATTTGCTTGACTTTTCCTTCCTCTTCCTGCCTTCAGATCCCCCTGCCACAGATCCGATGGAGACCGAGGCCACCGGCGAGGAGGATGCACGCGGCAACACTGAAGATGTCGCTGCTGCCGAGGAAGAGGCCGGCGCTGACGATCCCGCCGGCGAAGAGGCCGCCAAGGCTGCTGGTGCTGGAGCTGGCGAGGGGTCCGGCGATCATACTGACGACCCCGAGGGCGCAGGAGCGCAGGCGCTTACACCGATCACGACCTCCGCCGATGCAACACCGGGCCCCGGGGAGCCCCAGCCCGGCGCCTACTTGAAGGCCGGCGAGGGTGTCTTCATCAAGCTTCCCTGGGCATCGAGCTCCAGGGCGCCAATCGAGGGAGAGTCTTTTGATGGAGAGGTACTTGCCTCCGCTGGGCTGACAGTGGTTGACGCACTAAGCAGCAGCAGCGGCGAGTCCGAGGAGGAGCAGTTGCTCCGGAAGTTGGTGTCACTCTACCGCGCCCGATAAGCGAAGCTGGAGTCTCGGAAGCGCTTGTCATGCAGGCGGGAGTTGACATAGAGAAGCATGCGGAGGAGCTCTAGAGCCGTAACCAAGAGGTCCTCCGGTCCATTGCGGAGGAGAGGGCACAGCTTGTCGAGGCGCGGAAGGCCTTCATCCTTGAGAAGGCAGAAGCCAAAGAGCAACAGAGGCTTGTCGCTGAGGAGGTGTCCACCCGGGAAGGTGAACTGACGCAGCGAAAAGTCAATCTGGACAGCTACGAGGAGGAGCACGCCGCACGTGAGCAATCACTTGGCGGGGCGATCAAGGAGGCGAAGGACGCTGCCGCAGCTGCCGAGGCCGCCAAGAAGGAATTGGAGGTGAAAGTGACGCAGCTGGAGGCTGATCTGAAAGGAAAGAACGAGGAGCTTGCCGCGCTCCAGCGCGAACGCGAGAAGGATGCCCTCGCTCATGGCGATCTGCATGTCCAACTCGCCGACAAGGGCAAGGAACTGAACACCGCCAAGGATTCAAATGCTGATCTGGAGCTGAAGCTGGCCACACTGACGGAGGCACTGGATGGCGCCAAGAAGAGGGAGGAGGATTTGAAGCAGGACCTCAAGTCCAACGAGGAGATGTTCATGAGGGCCGCCGAAACTCAAAACACCTTCCGGCTACGGTGGAGCTCTGGACGGAAGGCCTCGTCAACATTGCCGCAGTCATCGACGAGGAGCTGGCGCAGCTGGACTTGGCGGGCTTCGGTACCTCCGACGAGAACCTCCAGCCCAGCGCCAAGCTCACTGTTTTTCATATGGCGTATGACGGCTTTCCAAAGAACTCCGGAAAGGATCCCAAAGCAGCTTGGTCGACGAAGTCGCGCGAATCTGCGCCAGTAGTCTTGGAGAAGGTGTTGGTGAAGGTGCTCTTCCGCAATCCGACCATCAACCTCACCAACATTCTCAAGAAGCCGCCGGCGGTGCTGATCTTGCAGAGTTCAAAGCCCTTGTCGCACCCATTGTGGACAAGGTGAACGGTCGTAAGGGTTGACGCGATCGTAGATTAGGCCACCTTTTTCCTTCCTTTTTCTTGCCGCCGCCGATATGTCATAGGAATAATCCATTAGAGCGCGGCAAGTTATTTATTGTAATATAACTTTATTCTGGGTAGTATTTGCTATGTTATTTCCTTTACTTGATTCCCTCCATTGTATGTTTTTTCCCTACGCTTTAGGGAACTTGCCGCAAGCAGTACCCTTGCCGCGAGCGCCTGAAAGTGAACATCAGCAGTTCGTTGGCGGTGTTGCTCCCAAGAAGAAACCTTGTCGGAACTAGTCGCAAGACACTTACGCTTTTTGAGCGGACTCGAAACAAAGTAAGGGCGCAACTAGCCACGAGCCGGTTCCTCCGCGCACAGGTTTTCCATACAAAGCACGGTCGTTCAAGGAAAATAAAAAAAAATTAAAACTGATCATGCTCAAACTTTGGCAACTTAGCTTTTCTGTCGTCTGCGTCCCGGCAAGGCTATACTTCTTTGAACGATGCCTAGTCCACAACATTATCTTCTCCTTCCCCCCCGGTGAACTTGTGGACGAAGGAACCTTCTCTTTGAGAGAAAGAAAGAAGAGAAAATAAAGATATGGAGCCTTAAGGCTCGTTATTGCTTACCGGGGGTAAGTGCTGCACAAGGTGTCAGATAATACATGCAAAAAAGAAAACGGCATGAAATTTGACAACTTTTGCAGAGCATATGATCTTTATTTATGCACGGGATCTGCGCCCGGCTTTGTACAAAGGGTTACATGCAACAGCGGCAAGGCTTGTACAAAAGGTGGTTGCCGGACAGCAAGTTCCGCAACCGCTACTTTATGGGTAAAACTTACGAAGATGCTCTATGTTCCAGAGTTGCTCACCGAAAGCCATCTTCGGTCTCAAGGTGGATAGCGCCAGCCTAGTGACTCGCTTTACCCGATAAGGGTTTTCCCACTTCAAGGCCAACTTGTTGGAATTCTTGGCGGATTGAACGCTACCAAGAACAAGGTCGACTTCCTCGAAGCTTCCGCATTAACTTTGCGGCTATGGTAGCGACGCAAAAGCTTGCTGGTAGCGAGCAGCTCAGACAAAGAGCCTAAAGACGATCTTCCTCGAGGATCAGCGCCATCTTGCCACAGCTGCTTTTGCTCAAGCTCATCATAAGCGAGCACTCGAGGCGATCCGTGATACGAAGTTCCGGGGAGAACTGCCTCTCCTCCGTAAACAAGAGCAAAAGGTGTCCGCCAAGGGCTCGACGGCGTCCGCCCTGATTGACCAAAGAACCACCGGCGCTCTCGATCCAATTTTTTCAGACTTGTGCAGCCCGTCGAAAGTTCTCGGTCTTGAGCTCGCAGCAAGACTTCAGCATTTGCCCTCTCCGCTGACCGCTGCTTCTCGGTGAGCGATGGCGAAGCAGATCTTGGCGCCAAGATCTTGGACGATCGCATGAAGGTGCGGCTCGGAATTGTGTGCCATTGTCGGTGATGATCCCGTTAGGGACTCGAACGGCAAACAATCGACCAAGAACTTGATCGCCGATCGTGTGTTGTCACCTTCCTCATCGCTTCCACTTCCGCCACTTTGTGAACTTGTCGATTGCCACGCATAAGTATTCAAAGCCCCGACAGCTCGGGAAACGGGCCGAGGATGTCGAGCCCCTGCATCAAAAATGGCCAGGATAAAGGGATCGTCTGGAGAGCGTGAGCTGGTTGATGTATCCGCTGAATGGAACCGCACGCTTCACACTTGGTTACTTGTGCAGCAGCATCCCGGAGGGCTGTCGGCCAAAAGAAACCTTGCCGAAAGCTTTGCCGCAAGTGCTTTGCACCAATGTGGTGACCACATATGCCTCCATGTATCTCCGCCAACAGCTGCTGTCCTTCTTCCCGGGGAATACACTTCAATTTCACTCCATTGAATCATCTTCTGTATAGTATGTCATCGACAAACTGATACATACTTGATTGCCGGGCTACTCTCTCCGCTTCTTCTTGCTCTTCGGGAAGTTCTCCTGTTTGGAGGAAACGGACGATCTGCTGTGCCCATGCCGGAGCTTGTGGCTCGACGACAAGGACTAAAGGCGCAAATGCTGCTGCGGGAACATCTGCTTCCACAACAAGAATCTCCGATTCAGCCGGAGCTTGGTGCTCCCCGGCAAGATTGCCGGAGCAAAACTTGTCGGGAGTGTCTGCTTCAACGAAACAAACCCTAGGGCTTGTCGGAGCAGCATCGCCTCAAGACTCTTTGTGTTGATCTTGGGGACCTTTCGACGCGGCTTCGGGAGCTCAAAGCCGAAAGTAGTCACCGAAATCAACTTCCTCTTCTTGCTCTCGCCTGCTTGATGGCATTACGATGGTTGAGTCAGCTTGAGCACAAAGATCCCTGGTTCCACAGTGCAACTTGAGTGCGGCGATTTTGACAGCCATCCGCAATGTCGTTATGAGCTCTTGGAACATGTTCCATTTGCAGGTCGTCAAAATGCTCTTCCAACTTCCTCACTTCATCAATGTAGGATTCCATCAACGGACTCTGATAATCTTTGTTCACTTGGCGGACGACAAGCTATGAGTCACCCCTGATAATAAGCTTCTTGATCCCAAGGTCTGCCATGATCTCGAGTCCGCAAGCAAGCCTTCATACTGCAGATTGTTTGTTGCTTGCTCCTTGGGAAAGTGCATTCGATCACGACTTGAGGTGCTCTCCAAAGGTGCGATAAGTAACACACTCAAGACCGGGCGCCTTTGCAGCGAGAAGGCACCATCAAAGTACATAATCCATTCTTTGCTTGCTTCCTTGACGGGATCCTCGCCTCCGAGTCTCTTCATCGTGTTGGCGCCCATTCTGCTATGAATTCGCCAATGCTCGGCTCTAGATAGTTGAAGTACTTTCAAACTTGAGGCCAAAGCTCGAAAGTTCCAAAGGCCCACTGACAATCCCGCCTGCTTCCGGATTCTGCAATATCCTCTTCAACGGAAAGCGAGTGACAACTGTGATCTCATGTGCTTGAAACTAATGGCGCAGCTTCCTCAAGGCCATGAGAAGGCCGAAAAGCAACTTCTACACACAAGAGTACCTTGACCTAGCCCCCTGCAGAAGGGAACTGACAAAATAAACTGGGCGCTGCACCATCTTCTTCTGTTTCCCTTCTTGTGGCCGTACAGATCTATCCTTGTCGGGACCAGAGCTTGTCGGGAAGCCCTCGCTTGTCGCCGACTCGCTGTCATGTTGTCGGCTCATCATCCGCCTCCTCTCCGCTACTTAACGTAGCACTAACCACTTTGATTGGTTGCCGCTAGATATAGCAGAACTTCTCTTGTGGCTTAGGTGCGATAAGTATTGAGTGGAGGATAGGTATCTCTTCAAGTCTCAGAGCGCAGCCTCCGCTTCCTGAGTCCATTTCATTGACCCGCCTTTTCAAAATTTTGAAAATGGCAGGCTACCAGCAGACTTAGAGATGAACCTATCGAGAGCAGAACGCAGCCGACAAGCCTTCGCACATCCTTGACGCGCTTTTGGTGCTTCGATCCGCTCAATAGCCTTGATCTTGTCTGGATTGGCTTCAATCCCCTCTCGACAAAAAGAACCCGAGAAGCTTGCCGAAGGAACTCCAAACACGCACTTCTCGGGTTCAACTTGAGATTGATTTTGGGCAAATTTGCGAAGGTCTCGTCTAAATCTTGGATCAAAGTTGCTTTGTCCTTGCTCTTGACCACTATCTCATCCATGTAAGCTTCTACATTTCTGTGCAACTGTGGCTCAAAAGCATGACTGACTACCCTTGCAAATGTTGAACCAGCATTCTATAGTCCGAAAGGCATCCGCATAAAGTAGTACGTACACCGGATTAATGAATGCGGTCTTTTTCATCCTCTTCGCCATGAAGATCCGATGATATCCCGAGTACGCATCAAGAAATGAAAGCAAATCACATTCTCGCCGTGGAGTCGATAATCTGGTCAATGCACGCAAGGAAATGGATCTTTGGGACAAGCTTTATTAACATCGCTGAAGTCAATACAAAGCTTCCACTTCCGCTCGCTTGGCGCATCGCACTCACTCGGATTGGCTAACCACGTTGGATGGAGTACTCTCGACAAGGTCCGCTGCTTCCAACTTCTTGATCTCTTCGCAATGAATTCTTGTCGCCCACCGCTTGTTTCCTTACCGCTTGACGGGCCGCACATGAGGGCAGACGGCAAGGTGGTGCTCAATTACTTCCGGGAACACCGGGATGTCGACGGTTGGCATGCAAACACATCGACATTCGCCCACGGAAAGCAACGAGCGCTTCCTATTTAGGGTCAAGCGTGGCAATCGATGGTGAAGGTACCACCAGTGTCGCCCTCCTTGGCGCCACTTTTTGGTCTCGTGAAGCTGTCTTCGCTTTCTTGCACTTGCCGGTGGAGCTCGATGGTGCGTCCTCGACGGTAGCGCAGCACCAAGAGGTGCACTTGCCGGAGTGGGCATCGAGCTACTCTTGCCGGACTTGGTCTTCTTTCTTCCCCGGAGCTTCAGCGCAAGTGTCTTGCGATCCGCATGCGGCTGCTGCTTCCCGGAGATCTTGTCAAGACAGATAAGGGCATCTTTCTTGTCGCCAGGATAGAAATGACACTTATCGATCGGCATCTTGAGTACGCTAGTAGGCGAGTGAGAGGCTGCCATGAACTTGGCGAAGGCCGATTTGCCAAGTATCCCATTGTAGGGCAATGGGAAATCGCAACGGAAATGTGACCTTCTCCGTCCGGTTCAAGACGCTGCCAAATGTCACCGGCAGCAGGATCTTCCCTTCGCTTGCTCCTTCCCGGTTAATTCCTTGAAAGGTACCAGCTTCTTCGAGCTCATTGTCGGGATCCGGAGCTTGAGCACCGTGGAGGAGATCAGATTCTGCCGCCCCGCCACAACCAACCAGCATCTTCGTGACCTTGAGGTTGAGGATGGTTGGCGAAACCAACATCGGCAAGCACCCACCACGCTTATGCGATCGGGTGATCCTCAACATGAAAGATGATGGGCGTATGGACCACTTCGTGAGGCTTGCACGATTCAACCGACGGTTCTCACAGATTTACTTCCCGCACCCATCGCTTGAGCTGGCGGTGCGAGGTGTGCAGAGAAGCACCGCCGATGCATAAAACCTTTGTTGCTTTCAAACTCCCGCCGCCGGCCTCATCCTGATCCATCTCTTCATCTTCATCCTCGCTTTCATCCTTGTCGCGCCGCTGGAGGCCTATCTCTTGCCGCCGCTTAGCCTTGCCGCGGCGCCTCCCCGGCGGCGGACGCTTCTTGCCGGATCCCCACCACCTTCTTGGGCCTTTCCTTGTCGCCGCCAGATTCAGCTTTCGCACCACGAGCTACTCAACCTTCTTGCAGGCCCGAGATCATGGCCCTTGGTGCGGTGGATCTTGCAAGATCGCTGTCGGAGCCGTCCCGCTTGTCGCTGGCCACCACAGCCTTGCCGAGTCAGCAGCTTTGGCCTTCTCGGCGCCACCTCCGCTCGGACTGCTCGACAACAAGCACATCCTTAGCTTTCTCTTCGTTATTCCGCCTCGGTTTTCTTGCCGGGCGGCATCCTCACTGCCGATCCTTCGCCTCCTCGCGTTTCTCCGGGAGTTTCTCCTCCTCAAAGACGCGCGATTTGTCGGCGAGAGCGTGATAGCTCACCGACATCTCTGATTTTGCACATCGCCATCTCCTCTCATCCTCGCGACACGACGCTCGATGGAACACGCCGATAACCGCGCAGGTGGACGCCTCGATGTTGCGCTGCACCGGCTGAATCTTTGTATGAACTTGCGCAGGGTTCGCTTCTTCCGGGCGAGCAGATGAAGATCGCTTCGCCATGGGGCTTGTGGTCACCGTGAAGGCGCCGACAAACCGATGGCACAGATTCGCCCATGAGGAGATGGAGTTGTCCGCAAGTGCATGAGCTAAGATCTGACAAGGCTTGAGCACCAACGGAAGCAATTGGCGAGGATCTTCGCGTCGCTTCGCAGCCTCGCACTACAATGGTGTAGATGCCGAGGAACTCCGACAAATGTATCCTGCCGCCATACTTTCGGCACGCCCGCTTGAAGTTCTGGTACTGGGCCACCGACCTGCCGCAGCTCATGAGTGAACGCAGGTAACCCATCACAGACGCATAAGTCGCTCGTTCTTCGGGCGCATGCATATCAACAAGGCCTGCAGCGCTGGTCCGACCGACGCCGCTTTCTTCGACGCTGGCGCGTAGTACGAAGGCCTTCTTGTCGCCGTTTGAGAACTTGGCGCTGATCGCGATGAGCTCGCGGGCCCGACGACGCGGTGGAGTCGGTGTCGAGGTTAGCCCGGCGAAGTCGGCGATCCCGCCTTCGGGCGGGAGTGCACGGTGGCACCCCACCGTCTTGTCGCCATCGGCTTGCGCTGGGCGCCTTGCCGGGCTTCGACGTGTTTCGGTTGCCGGGCTTGTCGCCGCCGCGGCCGATGAGGCTCGATGGTGATCCTCCGCCATCGATCTTGTCCGCGCCGAGGGTAGTCTAGTAGCAGCTTGGGCTCGCCAACGCTTTTCCGGGTTTTCGTGACGGGCGAACGATGCGAGGAGCGGATATGCTCAAACTTCTACAAAGTTAGAAGGAGCAACATCTCGCCCAGCGATCAGCCGCGCCACGCCAACATGTCGGGCGTATGTTGGCCTTTGAGCGTCCCGCGATCCGCTAGCTTGGCCTTTTTCTAACGCGAGCACGATGCTAGGAGCACCGTGGCGTTGTCGATTCCGCGCCTCTTGAGAGGGGCGCGGCGCATGTACGGACGCCGAAGTTTGCGGGGCCTTGTCCTTGGACCTGGTGACGATGTGAGTCCCCCCGTCGACGCCCGTTCCTCCGCCGGTGTCTACCCCACAGCCCATTTGCTCCTGTGGCGGTGGGATCGACGCAGACGGACCAACCACCTCCGAAGCCTTCTTCTTCGGTGGCATGTCGACGAAGATGATGATGTAGGGCGCGCGAACGCCGGATCGGATTCGCACAACCTCGACGCCCCCTACCTGGCGCGCCAAAGATGTCGTGGGAAACGAGCACCTATGGGGCAGGGCCCCTTTTTGGTCCGGCAAGGAGCGGAGGGCGCACGAAGAGCAGATCGAGGCGAAGCACGCGAGGGATTTTACCCAGCTTCGGAGCTCTCCGAAGAGATAAAACTCCTACTGCTGCTTTGTGTTTCTATTCTGTTCTTGCTCGAGAGCGTGAGTGTGTTGTAGTTTCGAATGAGTCGAAACCCTTCTATGTGCGCATGGGCCTCCTTTTATAGGTTAAAGGGGTCACCGACAGGTGGCAACGCAGACATGGGTAAAAAAGTAAAAAGAGGGGTTGGTACAACTGCTATCAACAGTGCCCCCTACCTAACTCTGACGGCAGTGGACAAGGGCATCTAATGCCCGTCCGGTCATCCAAACAGTGCAAGAAACGACCGTTAGGGGCGCCACCGATCGCCACGATGGCCTTCTCGTCATCTCCTCTTGCCACCTCGCACCGCTTGGCTGCACAGTTTATCGCCACGCGCCAGAACGATCCCGCAGCGACATCGCCGTTGGATGCGCCGGAGCGTGGCGCAGAGTGGAGCTTGCCAGCAAGTGCCTTTGCCGCGGTCGTTGTCTTGTCGCACCAAAGCTTGTCGCCGCTGGTCTTGCCGGACGCGCGCGTCAGCGGGTAAGTTTCTTGGTTGGCCTCCCGCAAGCTCCTCTCGCCGGGTTGTCCTTCCCGCAAGCCCTCTTGCCGGGTCTTGTCTTCTCAGTTTAAACACTTTGTTCTTGAATGACATCAATATGAATAGCGGAGGATCTTGGCGGACGCCTCGCAAGCCTTGCCGCTGACGCCATGGACGCCTTGCAGACAAGTTCGGGATACTAAGGTATCCCTACTTTAGTACACCGACAAGAAGACGGTCGGACAGGTTAACTGTCCGGCTCCCCTTCCAGAAGACCCAGCGAACACCCGTTTGACGGGGCTGCTGGTCCCGGCAGTTTACGTGGTGCCGGAGAAGAAGGCCAAGAAGAAGGCCATGGGAACCCGAAGGAGTTCCCGGCGTCAGGTGATATCAGACTCATCGTCCGATGACTTCGAGGGAGACTCCTCCCCTGAAGATGAGGAGGAGAAGAAAGAGGCATCTCCCCCAGCGGGGGGAAAGAAGAAGAGGAAGGCCTCCCCAACAAGGGAGGCCGAAGGGTCCAAGAAGGGAAGGACCCTTCCCCCGGACTGCTGCGGCAACGTTGGCGATGGCAACGAGGAGTGGCCCTCAAGGGCCAAGCCCCTGGCTAGATCGTAATTATCCGGACTCCTAGATAATTTATAATTTTTCTTTTTGCCACACGGTGTCTTTCTAATGCCGCATAC
The DNA here is from genome assembly GCA_021437245.1 of Aegilops speltoides. Classification (NCBI taxonomy): domain Eukaryota; kingdom Viridiplantae; phylum Streptophyta; class Magnoliopsida; order Poales; family Poaceae; genus Aegilops; species Aegilops speltoides. The sequence goes on from CM038142.1 coordinate 230,390,817, forward strand.
AACCTGTAGTCCAGCCAAGGACGATCTTCCTGCTTCGTCGAGCGGGTCCTTGGACACGTCGGATATGGATTCTCTTCCGACCGCCTCCACACCTCGCGACGCCGACGACGCCGAGGTGGGATCCCGGGAAGGGACCCGCCAGGAGGAGGAGGCCCCGGAGGTGCCGCAAGGCAACCACCCGGACTGCATTTCAGACCAGTGACCGAACTGTAGTGTTCCGGAGTCCGCGAGCGCCCCTTTGTAAGAAGGGCAAGATCGTGACACCGGGCGGCTCTCGGCCCAACCGAGGCGCCGGATAACTTGCTGGAGGCGCCAACGGCGCCCATTGAAGAAGAACACCGCACTATCATGAGTGCGGTGATTCAAGGTTCAGCTTGCCAAGAGCGGGCTGACTGATGCCTCGCAGCAGCCTTCTAACAGCTTTGAGGTAAGAATTATAAGATATGTAATATAATACCAAGATAGACAAGAGTCCCTCGATGCTCGGTTCGTGTTCGGAAAGAAAAGACGACTAAGGATCTAAAAAGATATACGCAGGAGTTCTAAAAATATGTCAATATGGGATTGCATGGTGCGCCACGACCTCGCCACACCGATCAAGGAGGTCAATGCTTTGAAGCAGAGCCTCGAGCGGTCCGAGAGCGAGCTCGCCATGCCAAGAAGCAGCTGAGGACAAGGAAGGTGAGTAATTCCAGATAAATTTGTACCTTATGTAAAAGGATTTGGTTGCAAGAGAAATAACAAGGATAATGGGTACTACAGGGCCACAAATGAGGTGGCGACTGGAGGAGGTGTGTCCGCAGCCGAACGCAATGCGGCCGCTGAACAATCCGAGCGAGAGAAGCAGAGGCGCTGGTGGTCATGCAGACAGCAAGAGCCCGTGCTCTCATGGAAAAGCACGAGTTTGAGCGTGACTCAAGACTCGAGAGTCCGAGCTATGCCGGCTCTGAGAGTGCCAAGCCGCCAAGGCCGGCTCCAAGGCCCTCCGGAAATCGAGGATTTGAAGAAAATAGCGGCGGTAAGGCATTTTTCATGCAAAGCAAGCATGTGAATGTGAATTACCTATTACTTACCCGACCGGAGCTCTCCAGAGCTGCTCGCAGATCTGCCTCTGCAAGCAGGTGCGATGCTGCCGCTTTCACCGGGCCGAGGAGGGGAGCTCGACGGAGAAGGTCTTCTGGTCTCAGTATGCTGAGGCCGGACATCTGGTGCCCCTTAGCGACCAGCTGGAGCAGCTGGTTGAGCTCCACAAGGTGACCGAACAGGTCGTGAAGGGCCTCATAGTTCGGCTGTGGCCTGGGGAGGCCATGTCCGGAGCTACTTCGCCTGGTGCGGCTGGTGGATGCGTGTCCCCGGGTTGAAGTCGCTACACTACCAGATTGAAGGTGCCTGTTGGCCCTTCCCTGCATGCAAAGGTGCACCGGGCAGGATAGACACCGAGAAGCTTGTGACGGACGCGCCACCGGCGGGCAAGGAGTACCGCACGCCCGAAATGTATTATAAGAGTGTCCTGAAGGGTGCCCGCATGATTGCTGGTGAGTGCTCCAAAGATGTAATTTTTTAGTAGACTCGCATTTTGTTATCCTGTGCGCTGAAAACTTTGTTCATATGCGCTAAGCAACGTTTGTTAATTTAAAATATTACCTTCTGTGCGGCCGTTTATCAAATTTGAGAGATGGCAAGTCGTCGACTTCAGCCCCCATGCCACTAGTGCTGGTGTCGGTGTACTAAAGTAGGGGTACCTTAGTACCCCGAACTTGTGCACGGGCAGTCGCAGTGTCCCGCGGCAAGGATTGCCGGGCGTCTGCCAAGATCCTTTGTCATTCCTATTACTGCCATTCAAGACCAAAGTGTTTAACCAAGGAGCTTGCCGGGAAGGCCAACCAAGGCATTTCAAGAGACTTGCCGCGACGCCGCTGTTCCCAAGAACACCCGGCGAAAGCGATAAGCTTATGGTGCGACAAGATAGCGATCATGGCAGACGCTTGTTGCGCGCGGTTACCACTTTGCGCCCACGCCCAAAGACATCCGACGACGTGTCGCCGCTGGATCGCCTCCCCGTGCATGTGGCGGTAGTCAGGCAGCCAAGCGGTGTGAGGTGGCAAGTGAAGATGACTAGGAGGCCATCATGGCAATCGGTGGCGCCTAACGGTCGCTTCTCAGACTGCTTAGGCGACGGACGGCATTCAATGCCCTTGTCCCCCGCCACCGAGTTAGGTAGGGGGCATCATGATAGCGGTTGTACCAACCCCATTTTTACTTTTTTACCCCTCTTCTACGAGAGCACCGTCGTGACCCCTTTAGACTATAAAAAGGAGGCCCATGCGCACGAGAAGGGGTTCACTCATTCGACACTACAACACACCCACGCCTCAAGCAAGAACAAATACAAACACAAAGCAGCAAGAAGAGTTTTATCTCTCCGAGAGCTCCAAAGCTGGGTAAAATCCTCGTGCTCGACTCGATCTGCTCTTCAGGCGCCTCTGCTCCCCGCCGACCAAAAGGGCCCTGCCCATAGGTGCTTGTTTCCCACGACATCTTTAGCATGCCAGGTAGGGGGCGTCGAGGTTGTGCGAACCTGATCCGGTCTTCGTGCGCGCTACATCAACATCTTCATCGACATGCCACCGAAGAAGAAGTCTTCGGAGGTGGCCGCTCCGTCCACGTCGATCCCGCCACCGCCGGAGCAAACGGGCGGTGGAGTAGACGCCGGCGGAAGAGCAGGCGCCGACGGGGGGACTCACGCCGTCACCAGTGTCCAAGGACAAGGCCCCGCAAGCTTCGTGTTCAGACATACACCGCACCTTCCTAGGGGTGCAGGATCGACAACGCCATGGTGCTCCCAAAGACCGCATCGCATTGGAGCAAGGCCGAGCTGGTGGATCGCGGATGCTCAAGGCCAACAAGCGCTGCGGAGCATGTTGGCACGAAGCGCAGACGATCGCGGGACGAGATGTTGCCCTTCTAACACCGTTAGAAGTCTGAGCATATCTCGCCTCGCGCTGCTCACCGCCACCACCCAAGACTCCGGAGGAAGCGCTTAGCCCAAGCCCAGCTGCTTCTAGATTACCCTCCAGCGCCAGACAAGATCGACGATTGGAGGGCCACCATTCAGAGCCTCATCGGCTTCGCCAACGGCGACAAGCCCCGATAATCGAAAGCACGCCGAAGCTTCGGCAAGACGCCCAGCGCAGACGACGCCGACAAGACCGCTAGGTGCCACCACCGTGCACTCCCGCCTCAAGGCTAAGATCGCCACTCGCCGGCCAACCTCGACACCGACCCATCAGATCGCTTGACCCGCGAGCTCGCCGCGATCAACGCCAAGTTCTCCAAGAACGACGACACGAAGACGCCAGACTCGATCGAAGGTCAAGAGAAGCGCGACGTCACCGACAGCGCTACTGGGCCCATCGTTGATAGGCATGCGCCAGGGGAACCAGCGACTTGTCGACGCGTAGGTTGCCTGCGCTCACCCGTGAGCTGCGGCATGTCCAAAGGGCCCAACACCAAGAATTTCGCTTAGACGCATTCGAGAAGTACGATGGCAGGATACATCCGCCGAGTTCTCAAAGATCTACACCATAGCGTGCAGGCTGCCGGGGCGCGACGATAAGATCCTCGCCAACTACTTCCCGCTGGTGCTCAAGCCCAACGTCGATTTGGCTCATGCACTTGCCGGACAACTCCATCTCTTCGTATGCGGACTTGCGCTATCAGCTTGTCACGCGCTTTCACACAGCGGCCACAAACCCCATGGCCAGGAGAGCGATCTTCATCTGCCGCCCAGTAAAGAAGGAGAACCCCGCAAGTACATACAGAGATTCAGCCAGCAGCGAACATCCCAGACGCCCACCCCGCCACAAGTTATCGCGCTGCTCCATCGTAACGTGCGTAACCGCAAGATGAGGGAGGAGATGGCGATGTGCAAAATCAGATATGTCAGCGAGCTATACGCTCTGGCCGACAAGTGTGCACGAGCTGAAGAGGGGAGGAAACTCCTCGGAGAGAACGCAGGAGCGGAAGGATCTGACAGTGAAGACGCCCCTCCGGCAAAGAAGAACCGGAGGCGGAATGTAACGCCCCGGTTTCGTTGCGCCAGGTGTCCGCCAGTTGTTCGCCGTCGTTGCCATGTCATGTGCTTGCGTGTTGCACTTTGCCATGTCATCATATGCATTTCATATCATGTCATCATGTGCATTTCATTTTGCATACATGTTCGTCTCAGGCATCCGAGCATTTTCCCCGTTGTCCGTTTTGCAATCCGGCACTCCTATGTCATCCGGCGTCCCCTTCTTCTCTCCTCTTGTGAGTGGGTACTAAACTTTCTCGGAATGGCCCGAGGTTTGGCAAGCGGCCTTGGTATAGCACCGGTATACCGCCTGTCAAGTTTCATGCCATTTGGAGTTCGTTTGGTACTCCAACGGTTAACCGGGTAACCGTAAAAGCCTCTTTTGTTTCAGCCCAACACCCCTTCCAAAGTGGCCCAACACCCACCAAACTCCCCTCCATGCTTCTCGGTCGTTCGATCACGATCAAGGGCAAAAACCGCACCTCAGCTTGGACACTCCTAGCTCCTCTATGCCTATTTATACACCCCCCATTCCAAATCCCGGATGTTTTCCCAAACCCTAAAATTCTCCCTCACACCACGGACGTGAATCCCGCCACACGGACACGTCCGCCACCACGCCGCTTCGCGAATCGATCGTACACGCCACCATCTCTCGGCCATGCAGCCAACCACACTCAGACTCGGCTACCAAGCTGTTCCACTTCGGCTGCTGCTGGGGACCGGAACGGGCCCAGCGAGCCCGCCACGCCGCTTCTGGCCACCGCCACCCCCACGCCTGCCACGCCTGCACGGCAAGAAGCGCTGGCATTGCCATTGGCCGCCACTAGGGTTGCCGCTGAGCTGCTGCGCGCCGCCACGCCTACTGTTCCCCATCACCATGCGAATCTGGCCTCCCTGCCACACCGCCCGCCATTCGCCTTTTGGTTTCCGGCCACTTGGCGGCGTGTTCTCCTGCTACCAGGGCGCTTGGCCACGTCATTGCTCGCATCTCCGGCCATACTACCGCTAACCTCCGCCAAATCTGGGCGGCGCCGCCGGATCCGCCTGCCCTGCTCCTCCGGCTTCCCGACCTCCGCGTTCTTCTCCCGAAGTTCGGCGACTTCGACGAATTCCGCGAAGCCCGCGCATCAAAATCTGCAAGAGGTTGAACCCAAAATCCACTAAGTCCCCGTAATTTCAGATAAATCATGCCATATTCATTGCATCACATCTCTGCATCCGTAGTCTGCTTTGCGCTGTAATATGTCAAATTGTTCGTCTCGACGAGTACTTCATTTCATTTCATTGCATAATTTTCGTTTGAGCTCATCGTGATGCCCAAATGTGTTGGAAGTGTGCATGTTGATGTTAATCAATAAACTGTTATAACTTGTTGTTTTATCATTTTTGCCATGATTTATGTGTGCATCCTATGAGGTTGAGCTCTACATGAATGTTGAACTATGCCATGCCATCTTTCCAGGGGTGTTGACTATGTATTTTTGTGAGTTGTGTGCTGAGTGTATCAAGCTTGTTAAGTAGCGTAGTTGCTGTTGCTGTTTTCCTGGCAGATTCTGTTATAATTTGTTGCTGTGTTAACATGCTTCCACTAATCATTCTATGCATAATCTGGAGATGCTCTATAAACATGTTTTGATATACATGTCTTGCTCTATCCATTCATGCCCTTGGTTGCAATTATAGCCTGCTGGAACATGTTCATATCTTGCTCCAAAGTTGCTTGAAAATGTTGCTGTCAGCGTGTTAACATTAAGTTCACTTGTTCCCATGTGTTTTCCTAGTGATCCATGTATCCTATGAACTTGCTCTTGCCATGCTTAGATTCATAAACATGCCTTCTTACTGTTGGTTGCCTTGCCATGCCATGTATTGCTCTGTAGTGAGTGGTTCAAGCTCACGAACATGCCTACTTATCGTTGTATCTGCCATCTTCAAATCTGTAATATAACTTGCCATGTTTACATGGGTGCCATCATATTTTCTGTGCCCTTTTGGCTCATGGTTAGTAAGGGTCTTTTGACCTATGCAATTAGTAGATTCATGCCATGCCTTTGTTTGCCATGATAAGTTCTTGTAACATGTTGTTTGAATGCTCTAAACATTGCAACTTGATGTTATTTCCTGATAAGTCTGAAACTGTTAGTATTTGCAATATCTCCATGTCTTTTGAGCATGATCCATTGATTTCTAGAGATAGCTCAGTGTTCATGTTTTGTTATGCTTTACCAGTACTTCATGCCCATGCCTTTTGTTATTATGTTGGGGTGCTGTAGCATGCTGTTTTGATGTTTGTAAGATGCCTAGTTGCTGTTATGGATGATTGTTGCTATGACTTGTATAGTGTGTGTGTGTTGCACCGCTGTTCGCTTTTGAGTGTGCTCTATATGAAACTTGCTTGTTTTTGCATGTAGCTTCATATTACCATGTTGCATCCTTGTTTTGGTGTGTTTGCTTGATGTTTGAGTGCATTTTGCATCAATGCCATGCTTAACTTGTTTTGCTCATATCTTCTAGACCGTAGTCTCAATCTAATGAACTTTATATGTAACTTGACTAGAATTTCGTGTAGATCATCTTGGTGCATCTTAACTTGCTGTTTAACAACTTGAACATAAGGTTTATTCAGTTCTGGACCAATTTCGAAATATGCATATGAGGACTTACCGAATTGTTATATGTTGTTTCCGCCTCATTTAAACTTGCCTTGATGTGTTGTTCTTGTTTGCATCATCTCTTGCCATGAGTAGCTTCATGTAGCTTGGTCATGCATCATGCTTGTTGTGCATCATGCCTTGTTCATGTGTGGTGTGTTTACCTATGTTGTGTTCTTCTTCTCGATAGTTCCCTTTTGCTATGCGATCGTGAGGATTCGCTCGCTCACGTGTGGTTCGCCTTCTTCATGGACTCGCTTCTTCTTCCTAGCGGGATTTCGTGCAAGATGACCGCTACCCGGATCTCACTACTATCATTGCTATGCTAGTTGCTTCGTTTCTATCGCTATGCTGCGCTACCTATTACCTGCTTATCAAGCCATCCCATATTGCCATGAACCTCTAACCTTTGACACCATTCCTAGCAAACCGTTGTTTGGTTATGTTACCGCTTTTGCTCAGCCCTTCTTATAGCGTTGCTAGTTGTAGGTGAAGTTGAAGATTTCTCCATGGTGGACAGGGTTTATGTTGGGATATCACAATATCTCTTATATTATTAATGCATCTATATATTTGGTAAAGGGTGGAAGGCTCGCCTTATGCCCGGTGTTTTGTTCCACTCTTGCCGCCCTAGTTTCCGCCATACCGGTGTTATGTTCCCGGATTTTATGCTCCTAACGCTGTCGGGTGATTTATGGGACCCCCGACAGTTCGCTTTGAATAAAACTTGTCCAAAGAAGGCCCAACATTGACTTTTACCATTTGCCTCACCACCACCTACTTTTCCCTTGGGAGTAATTAACCCAAGGGTCATGTTTATTATAGCCCCCCGGCCAATGCTTGTCTAAGCGTTGGTCCAAACTAGAGCACCGTATGGGACCATCCCTTGGCAACTTGGGTTACGCTGGTACCAGACGCTTCGCTTATCCGTGTTGCCTCGAGAATGAGATATGTGCAGCTCCTATCGGGATTGTCGGCGATCGGGCGGCTTTGCTGGTCTTGTTTTACCATTGTCGAAATGTCTTGATGTACCGGATACCGAGTCCGATCGGAGTGTCTTGGGTAAAGGTCTATTCCTTCGATGATCACGAGAGCTTGTCATGGGTTGTTGGGACACCCCGCAGGGTTTAAACTTTCGAGAGCCGTGCTGCGGTTATGTGGCAGATGGGAATTTGTTAATGTCCGTTGTAGATAACTTGACACCAGATCCGAATTAAAATGCATCAACCGCTGTGTAGCCGTGATGGTCTCTTCTCGGCGGAGTCCGGAAGTGAACACGGTTTCGTGTTATGTTTGACGAAGTAGGTGTTCGTGATCACCTCTTGATCATTGCTAGCTTCACGGCCGCTCCACTTGTTTCTCTTCTCGCCTCATTTGCGTATGTTAGCCACCATATCATGCTTAGGCCGCTGCTGCAACCTCACCACTTTACCCCTTCCTTTCCCATTAAGCTTTGCTAGTCTTGATACCCATGGTAATGGGATTGTTGAGTCCTCGTGGCTCACCGTGATACTTCCAAAACCAGTTTGCGTGTGCCTATGTTATCGAAAGGTGAGCAATCAAGCTCAAGGAGGAGCTCGATGAAGTTCTCGCCTTTGTGTTGTTTCGCTCTAGTTGATCAAGAGTGGAGCCTAGTTGGGGTCGCTCGGGACCTTTGTCGATTTGGGGTTCTTTCTTTATTTTGGTTCCGTAGTCGGACCTTGATTGTATCCGGATGATGTAATGCTTTATTCATATAATTGTGTGAAGTGGCGATTGTAAGCCAACTATGTATCTTTTTTCCTTATGTATTACATGGGTTGTGTGAAGATTACCTCACTTGCGACATTGCTTTCAATGCGTTATGCTCTAAGTCGTGCTTCACATCGGGGAGATATAGCCGCATCGAGGGCGCTATGTTGGTATCGAGCCGACCTCGCTTACACGGATGGTTGCGACAGGTGCGCGGTCATGTTGTTCATGACGCTTGTGATCCGTCAGGCACACAAAGATGGCACATGTACCGGACTAGATGCACGACGGTTGTGCCAAGAGGGAACGTTCTCGTGGTCTGACGAGGATGTCGGTTCCTCCGAGTGGGGGTGTATGTAATAGCCTCGGCTTATTAGGGATGTAGACTACTCATATCAATAAGGAATTCTTCTTTCCGGATCCATTCGACGTAACTCCAAAGTTAAGCGTGCTCAGCTTGGAGTAGTTTCAGATGGGTGACCGACCGAAGTTGCTCCCCGCGCACGAGTGAGGACAAAGTGCGCAGAAAAGACTAGTATTTATCCGTGGGGCCAGTCTAGATCCCGCCAGGAGTAACGACCACCGGCGGGTGTGTCTAGGGCGTTATAAGTTGGTAATCAGAGCATTCCCCGACCTTAGCAGCCCCATTGCTTGATCGTTTTTAGCGGCCGAGTTGTGTCTAGAAAATGTTTTGAGTCATTTAGGACTATATATATCGGAGAGTTAGAATTTTTTTACCCTCACCCCTTCGCTGCTCGGTGAGGTATCCCGACATAGAGTTTTGACTCTTCTCTTCTCAAATTTCACTAAATTTTTTAGGATCACGCGGTATCTCGAGAATCGTTCGATGGTTTTATGATGACAACATTGTCTTGGTGCCTCCGTCGCCAGGGGTTTTTTAGTGGAGGTGTCCCGGAGTTGAGCTCGAGGTGTTGTCGCCATAATTTTATCGCTGCAGTTCGAATACCCGAGTTTAGTACGCCGACATCGAAAATCTCTTTTATGCAGCTTGTTGGTGAGATAACCCCGCTAACTCAAGATCGAGGTGAGTACGGAGTATTGCCATGACTCGATAACGGATGCTTTTCAAGGTTGAGGTACACGATTTCAAGGTTTCTTGGTTATGTGTTGACGGATGGATACACCGGATGTAGGGATTGTTAGTTGGGGTGAGATATATTGCTTCCCCTGTATCCCCAACACCAGATTGCATAACCAGAAAGTTTCGGGAGTTTTATAGGTGGGAATTCAAGTAGCTCCTAGAATATCTTTCCGACAAATGCATGATATGGGATTGGGTAAATCTCTATCATATGTTTGTTTCCGGCTTATTCTGCAAGCCAAGTCCTTTGGTTTTGTTTTGAGTTGTGGTATTCGAGTTGCTTCGAAGTCAAATGTTGAATCCATACCTTTTCCTAAACGGTGTTCTCATATTTCTATGGGAGTACTAATCCTTTTGATCATCGAGATTGTCATGTTAATTCTTTTCCAACCGGTGCGTTTCTCTTCGAGATGATCCCATCATTCTCCCCATCGGCGAGATCAATTCTAAGTTTTCTCAACGGTGTTTGTTTCATCCGTCCCAAGTTGTCTTTGTTTTTTTTCCCACCCTCCCACCCTTTTTCTTCAAGGACTCATTTATTTTAATCAAGTATCCATTTATTCATGTGAAGTCTCTTCATTCTTTTCAATCAATGTTCTTAACCGGTGATTTCCATGAAGATGCTCAACAGCTTTCAAGTTCATCATCTTTCATTGTTGTTTTTCTCCGTGGATCAATTCAAGCTTTCGATATTCATCATATTCCTTTCCTCGCTTCTAATGTCTTCTCATACCGTGCACCTCATTATCATTCTACTTCGCTATTTGTTATTCCGAGTACTCAAGATATCTCAAGATTCGTGTTTCCACTCGATCCGCTCAAGATATTTCGAGATTGGTATCTCATTCAAGTCATTTAATTCAACCGTGCAACATCTCTTTAAATCTTTTCAACGGTGTTCTTTTGAGTGGGCCCTAACCCACGTGTCTTTTCCCGTGATCTTACCCGACTCTTCTATTTTCCCGAGCTATCCTAAATTCTTTTCCAAGTTTGATGTAAGAATGAATTTTCATCACCACATGCTTTTCTCCAAGATCTTTCAAATTCTTTTCATAGTTGGCTCAACCTCTTCGCATTTAATCCTTCCAAGTGTCTCAACAATTCATGGTGGTGTTTCTCCTTGTCATTCTCATTGCCAGAAGACCAAGAAGGATTTCTCTAAATCTTGCTCCATTCTCTCAAGATTCATGGTGCTAGCTTGTTGCCATCCACTCATAATTGTTTTCGATTGTGAGAATCTTTTTCACCCATCCGAGCATTTTAGGAGTCTTTTCATTTCATTATCCAAGCCCATCATCTCAAGATATTCATTCTCAGCTTTCAGCTCTCGCTCTCAAATTCTTCCTGCATCGCTCAATATCCTCTAATCAGTTCTTGATCTCTTTGTTCTCATTAATCTAGTTTGTCTCAAGCACCTTCGCTCATTTGCTAATTCTTACCGTGATGCACCCTTACTTCGATCATTTTCAATTTTACGGTGGTTCTTTCAAGATCTCTTCCTTGTTCATCATATCAATTCATTTGTTGTTCCAATCCTACCGTGGTTCGTTGAATACCTTCTCAAGTTTGATATATCTCTTTAATCCTTTCTACGAGAATAAGTAGTATGCCAAATCCGTTGATTATCATCAATTTAAATTGGTGAAGGATATGCATAACATAATTCTTATTCTTGTTTCATACAAGTGATTAATTTCTCTTCCGGAGTTGTTCATGATATCACATTCTTGGTTCGAGATGCTTCATCATTTCTTTTCCGGAGTTCCAAGTTTTTCGATTATCTCGTCGCCAAGATCCATCTAAATTATTGCAAGGCTTCACCTTGTGTTTTCAACTTCTTTCTTTTTATCATCCTTTTATTACCGGAATTCTTCATGGAGGCTCTACATGGTGGTTCGTCAAGGATTCTTTCATTGTTCAATTGTTCTTCAAGGTTTCTCTCAAGTTATGATCCCCAAGCTATACTCTAAATAAACATGGTGCCCAACACTTGTTTTGTCTTGAGAAGCTCAAGTATTCTCCGCCTTGCATTCCAAAGTGCAATTCCTTCTATCTTATCTTTTGAGGTGGTATTATATCATTCTTGACAATTTCCATTCATGTTTCATGATTCACATGTTGTCAAGAATGAGATATTTTAAATCCACCAATCTCTTCTTTGGAGTTATCTTGGTATAGATTTCACCTAAAGCCTTCCCTAAGGAATATTGCTATTTGTGGTGCTTATCAATGATCCAAGTTATATCTCTATCATCTTGGTGAAGCAGTTTTCATCTCTTCATTGATCTCAAGCAAGCAATTGATTTTGATAGTGGCAGAATTTCACCTAAAGTTTTAAGATGTTTACATAAGCCCACAACAAGCTTGTGCTTCTCGTTGTTGAATTTTCCAACAACTCCATTCGATTCTTCTTTGCAAGGATGCTTTCCAAGTTCACTTGTGGCAAAAGTTGTCATTTTATTCTCCGTCCCTTTATCCCAACGATCTAACTTCTATTCTTTCGTTATGGAAGCATTGTGGTGTTGTCCTCTTCACCCATCACCTCGTTTTTTTGGAGGATCGTGTTCTTTTCTTGCTTATCCATTTAACCGGAGTGTTGTATCATCTCTTCAATATCTTTTCATCTCATCAAGTTTTTCTTCTCTTTTCTACCGGAGAGCTGTCCAAATTCAGCCATTCTTGTTCCTTGGCTATCTCATTATACCGACGTGGTCATATTCTTTTGTTCGTGAAGCTCTTATTTCCATGTCTTTCAACCTTCAAATTCTCGTAATTCTCCTTGTTCCTCTTTTCTACCGGATTGTTCAAATCTCGCTCATCTCTGTTGTACTTTTCTTTTAAATTGCTCAACCTCTCAAGGTTCATGGTTTCACCTGTTGGTCAAGGAAGCAACTTAGTTTTACCTCTTCTCTTCCACTTCCATTTTCCTCCGGTGCCATCCTAGATCTCGGACGAGATCCTCTCGTAGTGGTGGAGGTTGTAACGCCTGCTTTCGTGCGCCAGTGTCCGCCAGCTTATTCGCCTGTCGTTGCCATGTCATGTGCTTATGTGTTGCACTTTTCCATGTCATCATATGCATTTCATATCATGTCATCATGTGCATTTCATTTTGCATGCATGTTCGCCTCATGCATCCGAGCATTTTCCCTGTTGTCTGCTTTTGCAATCCGCACTCCTATGACATCCGGCGTCCCCTTCTTCTCTCCTCTTGTGAGTGGGTATTAAACTTTCTCGGAATGGCCCGAGGTTTGCCAAGCGGCCTTGGTATAGCACCGGTAGACCGCCTGTCAAGTTTCGTGCCATTTGGAGTTCGTTTAGTACTCCAACGGTTAACCGGGTAACCGTAAAAGCCTCTTTTATTTTAGCCCAACACCCGTTCCAAAGTGGCCCAAAACCCACCAAACTCCCCTCCATGCTCTCGGTCGTTCGATCACGATCGCGTGGCCGAAAACCGCACCTCATTTGGACACTCCTAGCTCCCTCTATGCCTATTTATAAACCCCCCCATTCCAAATCCTTGGATGTTTTCCCCAAACCCTAAAATTCCTCCTCGCCACCGACACGCCCGCGACCACGCCGCCTTCAAGCGAATCAGATCAAGCCACCACCATCTCCACCGCCGCAGCCAACCACACACCGCCACCTCGGCCCACGCCGCTTCATTTCGCTGCCTGCTGGGACCGGATCGGGCCCACGCGAGCCGGCCAAGCCGCCGGCCGCCGCTTCGCCGCTTCGCCCTGGCCTCGCCACCGCGGAAGCGCCATCACACTGCTGTTGGCCGCCACGGCCGCCAGGTCAGAGTCGAAGCGAAGCTTACCGCCAAGCTTCGCCTGGTCCCATCACCGCCATGGAATCCGCCTCCTCCGGCCTGCGCCTTCCGCCGCTGCTTGCTGCTCGGCTCCGCAAGCGCTGGCAGCCGCGCCTCAAGCCAGTGGCTGGCGCTGCCACCATCTCCATCTCGGCTGCATGCCACGGCCAACCTCCACCAGATCCGGTTTACAGCGCCCGGATCCGGCTGGCTCTGCCCTCCGGCTTCCCGACTTACGGCGTTCTTCTCCAGCAAGTCCGGCGACTTCGACGAATTCCGCGAGCTTCCTGCATCAAAAATCTGCGGTAAGAGGTTGACCTCAAAATCCACTAAGTCCCCTGTAATTTCTGATAAATCATGCCATATTCATTGCATCACATCTCTGCATCCGTAGCTCCATTTTGCGCGGTAATATGTCAAATTGTTCGCCTCGACGAGTACTTCATTTCATTTCATTGCATAATTTTCATTTGAGCTCATCTTGATGCCCAAATGCTGTTGGAAGTGTGCATCTTGATGTTAATCATCTAAACTGTTATAACTTGTCGTTTTATCATTTTGCCATGATTTATGTGTGCATCCTATGAGGTTGAGCTCTACATGAATGTTGAACTATGCCATGCCATCTTTCCAGGGTGTTGACTATGTATTTTTGTGAGTTGTGTGCTGAGTGTATCAAGCTTGTTAAGTAGGGTAGTTGTCTGTTGTCTGCTTTTCCCGCAGATTCTGTTATAATTTGTTGCTGTGTTAACATGCTTCCACTAATCATTCTATGCATAATCTGGAGATGCTCTATAAACATGTTTTGATATACATGTCTTGCTCTATCCATTCATGCCCTTGGTTGCCATTATAGCCTGCTGGAACATGTTCATATCTTGCTCCAAAGTTGCTTGAAAATGTTGCTGTCATCCTGTTAACATTAAGTTCACTTGTTCCCATGTGTTTTCCTAGTGATCCATGTATCCTATGAATTTGATCTTGCCATGCTTAGCTTCATAAACATGCCTTCTTACTGTTGGTTGCCTTCCCATGCCATGTATTGCTCTGTAGTGAGTGGTTCAAGCTCACGAACATGCCTACTTATCGTTGTATCTGCCATGTTCAAATCTGTAATATAACTTGCCATGTTTACATGGGTGCCATCATATTTTCCGTGCCCTTTTGGCTCATGGTTAGTAAGGGTCTTTTGACCTATGCAATTAGTAGAATCATGCCATGCCTTTGTTTGCCATGATAAGTTCCTGTAACATGTTGTTTGAATGCTCTAAACATTGCAACTTGATCTTATTTGTCGATAAGTCCTAAATGTTATTATTTGCAATATCTCCATGTCTTTTGAGCATGATCCATTGATTTCTAGAGATAGCTCAGTGTTCATGTTTTGTTATGCTTTACCAGTACTTCATGCCCATGCCTTTTGTTATTATGTTGGGGTGCTGTAGCATGTTGTTTTGATGCTTATAAGATGCCTAGTTGTCATTATGGATGATTGTTGCTATGACTTGTATAGTGTGTGTGTGTGTGTGCACCGCTGTCGCTTTTGAGTGTGCTCTATATGAAACTTGCTTGTTTTTGCATGTAGCTTCAGATTACCATGTTGCATCCTTGTTTTGGTGTGTTTGCTTAATGTTTGAGTGCATTTTGCATCAATGCCATGCTTAACTTGTTTTGCTCATATCTTCTAGACCGTAGTCTCAATCTAATGAACTTTATATGTAACTTGACTAGAATTTCGTAGATCATCTTGGTGCATCTTAACTTGCTGTTTAACAACTTGAACATAAGGTTTATTCAGTTCTGGACCAATTTCGAAATATGCATATGAGGACTTACCGAATTGTTATATGTTGTTTCCGGCCTCATTTAAACTTGCCTTGATGTGTTGTTCTTGTTTGCATAATCTCTTGCCATGAGTAGCTTCATGTAGCTTGGTCATGCATCATGCTTGTTGTGCATCATGCCTTGTTCATGTGTGGTGTGTTTACCTATGTTGTGTGCTTCTTCTCGATAGTTCCTGCTTTCGCTATGATCGTGAGGATTCGCTCGCTCACGTGTGGTTCGCCTTCTTCATGGACTCGCTTCTTCTTCCTAGCGGGATTTCAGCAAGATGACCGCTACCTCGATCTCACTACTATCATTGCTATGCTAGTTGCTTCGCTCTATCGCTATGTCATGCGCTACCTATTACCTGCTTATCAAGCCATCCCATATTGCCATGAACCACTAACCTTGACACCATTCCTAGCAAACCGTTGTTTGGCTATGTTACCGCTTTTGCTCAGCCCTCTTATAGTGTTGCTAGTTGCGGTGAAGTTGAGATTTCTCCATGGTGGATGTGGTTTATGTTGGGATATCACAATATCTCTTATATTATTAATGCATCTATATATTTGGTAAAGGGTGGAAGGCTCGGCCTTATGCCCGTGTTTTGTTCCACTCTTGCCGCCTAGTTTCCATCATACCGTGTTATGTTCCCGGATTTTATGCTCCTAACGCTGTCGGGTGATTTATGGGACCCCCGACAGTTCACTTTGAATAAAACTTGTCCAAAGAAGGCCCAACATTGACTTTTACCATTTGCCTCACCACCACCTACTTTTCCCTTGGGAGTAATTAACCCAAGGGTCATCTTTATTATAGCCCCCGGCCGTTGCTTGTCTAAGCGTTGGTCGAAACTAGAGCACCGTGCGGGACCATCCCTTGGCAACTTGGGTTATGTTTGCACCAGACGCTTCGCTTATCCGTGTTGCTCGAGAACGAGATATGTGCAGCTCCTATCGGGATTGTCGCATCGGGCGGCTTTGCTGGTCTTGTTTTACCATTGTCGAAATGTCTTGATGTACCGGATACCGAGTCCGATCGAGTGTCTTGGGTGAAGGTCTATTCCTTCGATGATCGTGAGAGCTTGTCTTGGGCTGTTGGGACACCTCGCAGGTTTTAAACTTTCGAGAGTCGTGCCCGCGGTTATGTGGCAGATGGGAATTTGTTAATGTCCGTTGTAGATAACTTGACACCAGATCCGAATTAAAATGCATCAACCGCGTGTGTAGCCGTGATGGTCTCTTCTCGTGGAGTCCGGAAGTGACACGGTTTCGTGTTATGTTTGACGAAGTAGGTGTTCGTGATCACCTCTTGATCATTGCTAGCTTCACGACTGCTCCGCTTTGTTTCTCTTCTCGCCTCATTTGCGTATGTTAGCCACCATATCATGCTCTAGCCGCTGCTGCAACCTCACCACTTTACCCCTTCCTTTCCCATTAAGCTTTGCTAGTCTTGATACCCATGGTAATGGGATTGTTGAGTCCTCGTGGCTCACCGTGATACTTCCAAAACCAGTTTGCAGTGTGCCTATGTTAATGAAAGCAGTGACGAATCAAGCTCAAGGAGGAGCTCGATGAAGATCTTGCCCATTGTGTTGTTTCGCTCTAGTTGATCAAGAGTGGAGCCCAGCTTGGGGTCGCTCGTGGACCTTTGTCGATTTGGGGTTCTTCTTTATTTTGGTTCCGTAGTCGACCTTGATTGTATCTCGGATGATGTAATGCTTTATTCATGTAATTGTGTGAAGTGGCGATTGTAAGCCAACTATGTATCTTTTTCCTTATGTATTACATGGGTTATGTGAAGATTACCTCACTTGCGACATTGCTTTCAATGCGGTTATGCCTCTAAGTCGTGCTTCGACACGTGGGAGATATAGCCGCATCGAGGGCGTTATACGGAATAACAGAAAGAGGAAGGCTAAGGATGTGCTAGTTGTTGAGCAGTCCGGCAACGGAGGCGGCGCCGAGAAGGCCAAAGCTGGTGACTCCGGCGAGGCTGTGGTGGCACGACAAGGTGATGGCTCGCAAGCAAGACTGCAAGATCCATCGCACCAAGGGCCATGACCTCCAAGCCTGCAAGAAAGTTGAGCAGATGGCAGAGCTACAGAAAGCTGAATATGAGCGCCGCGACAAGGAGAATGCCCAGGAAGGTGGCGGAGGATCTGGCAAGAAGCGTCCCAGCCGGGGAGGGCGCCGCGGCAAGGCCAAGCAGCGGCAAGGAGACAGACCTCCCCGTGGCCACGACAAAGACGAAGACGAAGATGAAGATGATGAGATGGATGAAGATGAGACCGACGAGCAAGAGTTTCCGAAGGCGACGGAGGTTTTGTGCGTTGACGGCGGTGCTTCCTTGCACACCTCACACCGCCAACTCAAACAAAGGTGCGGAGGTGAATGCAAGCAGAACCGTCAATGAAGTCGGTAAACCCTCAAGTGGTCCAGCACGCCCATCATCTTTGATGTTGAGGATCACCCTGATCGCATCACTGCGGTCGGGTGCTTGCCGATGTTGGTTTTGCCAACCATCCGCAACCTCAAGGTCACAAAGATGTTGGTTGACGGCGGGCCGCCTAAATCTGATCTCTTCAAGGTGCTCAACAAGCCCCAGATGCCCGACAATGAGCTCAAGAAACTGGTACCTTTCAAGGAATCAACTCGAAGGAGCAAGCCCAGGGGAAGATCACACCGCCAAGGACGCTTGGCAGCGAGCTGAATTTCGTGACAGAGAGAGTCACATTTGACGTTGTTGATTTCCCATTGCCCTACAAGGATACTCGGCCGTCCCCAAATGCCAAGTTCATGGCAGCCTCTCACTATGCCTACAATGTGCTCAAGATGCCCGGTCCGATAAGTGTCATTTCGTCCAAGGCGACAAGAAGGATGCACTTATCTCAGACCGACAAGATCTACTGGGAAGCAGCAGCCGAAGAAAGCGCAAAACCACTTGCCGCTAAAGCTCCCGGGGAAGAAGAAGAAGACCAAGTCCGCAAGAGTAGCTCGATGCCCACTCCGCAAGCGCACCTCTTCGAGTGCTGTGCTACCGCCGAGGACGCACCATCGAGCTCCACCGCAAGTGCAAGAAGGCGAAGACAGCTGCACCAGAGACCAAGAAAGTGGTCGCCAAGGAGGATGGCATCGGTGGTACTCTTCACCATCGCCACGCTGACCCTAAATAGGAAAGGCTGCTGCTTTCCTCATGCGGCGAATGTCGGCGTGTTTGCATGGCAACCATCCGACATCCCCGTGTTCCTGTGAGTAATTGAGCACCACCTTGCCGCTTGTCCTCACGCGCCCCTGCCAGCAGAGAGTCAGAAACAAGCGGTGGAACGCCAAGAGTTCATTATGAAGAGATCAAGAAGTTGAAGCAAGCAGGCCTCGCCCGAGGAGTACTCCATCCAAAGTGGTTAGCCAATCCAAAGAGTCGTATGCAAGGCTTAACGGAAGTGGAGGCTTTGTATTGACTTCACGGATGTTAATAAAGCTTGTCCAAAGATCCATTTCCCTTGCCGCGATCGACCAGATTGTCGACTCCACTACAGGATGTGATCTGCCTTCATTTCTTGATGCATACTCAGGATACCATCAGATCTTCATGGCGGAAGAGGATGAAGAGAAAACCACATTCATTACTCCATGTGGCACGTACTGCTTTGTACGAATGCCTTTCGGACTAAAGAATGCTGGTTCAACGTTTGCAAGAGTAGTCAGTCATGCTTTTGAGCCACAGCTGCACATGAATGTAGAAGCATACATGGATGACATAGTGGTCAAGAGCAAAGACAGAGAAACTTTGGTTCAAGATTTGGAGGAAACTTTTGCAAATCTACGCAAGGTCAATCTCAAGTTGAACCCCGAGAAGTGCATGTTTGGATTTCCTTCCGGCAAGCTTCTCGGGTTCTTTGTGTCCCAGAGGGAGATTGAAGCCAACCCCGACAAGATCAAGGCCATCGAGCAGATTGAAGCCCCAAAGCGCGTCAAGGATGTGCGAAGGCTTGCCGGCTGTGTTGCTGCTCTCAGTAGGTTCATCTCTAAGTCTGCTGAGCGCCCCTCGCCATTTTTCAAAATTTTGAAAAAGGCGGTCCAATGAAATGGACTCCGAAGCGAGGCAAGGCCACAGACTTGAAGAGATACCTATCCTCCACTCCAAGATTTGTCGCACCTAAGCCACAAGAGAAGTTGTGTTGTATCTAGCGGCAACCAATCAAGTGGTTAGTGCTGCGTTAGTGGCGAGAGGGAGGCAGATGATGAGCCAGCGGTCATGATGTTTAGTCCAGCGACAAGCTGGGGGCTTCTCCACAAGATCTGGTCCCGACAAGGATGAATCTGCACAGCAAGCAGCAGAGAAACAAGAAGATGGTGCAGCACCCGCTTTATTTTGTCAGCCCTTCTACATGGGGCTAGATCAAGATACTGAGTGCAAAAGTTGCTTTTCGCCTTCTCATGGCCTCGAGGAAGCTGCGTCATTATTTTCAAGCACACGAGATCACAGTTGTCACTCGCTTTCCGTTGAAGAGGATATTGCAAAATCCTGAAGCAACAGGCAGGATTGTCGAGTGGGCACTGGAATTGTCAAGCTTTGGCCTCAAGTTTGAAAGTACTTCAACTATCCAGAGCCGAGCATTGGCAGAATTCATAGCGGAGTGGACGCCAACACCTGATGAAGAAACTCCAGAGACGAGGATCCCCGTCAAGGAAGGAAATAAGGAATGGATCATCTACTTTGATGGTGCTTTTTCGCTGCAAGGCGCCGGTGCGGGTGTGTTACTCGTCGCACCCACTGGAGAGCACCTCAAGTACGTGATCCAAATGCACTTTCCCAAGGAGCAGGCAACAAACAATACTGCAGAGTATGACGGCCTGCTTGCCGGACTCAGAATCGCGAAGACCTTGGGATCAAGAAGCTCATTGTCAGGGGTGACTCACAACTTGTCGTCCGCCAAGTCAACAAAGATTATCAGAGTCCACTGATGGAAGCCTACATTGATGAAGTGAGGAAGCTGGAAGAGCATTTTGACGGCCTGCAGATGGAACATTTTCCGAGAGCTCAGAACGACATTGCAGATGGCTTGTCAAAATGTGCCGCACTTAAGTTGCCTGTGGAACCAGGGGATTTTTTGCTCAAGTCGACTCAACCATCTCAGAAACACCATCAACTCGGATGAGCAAGAAGAGAAAGTTGGTTATCGGTGACTACTTTCCGCAGAGCTCCGCTGCCAGCCAAGAAGGTCCCCAAGATCGACACAAAGAGTGCTGAGGGGCAGTCTGCTCCGACAAGTCCTAGGGCTTGTTTCGTTGAAGCAGAAGTTCCCGACAAGTTGTGTCCCGACACACTTGCCGGGGAGCATCACGCTCCGGCTGAATCACAGATTCTTGCCGTGGAAGTGGATGTTCCCAGCAGCATTTGGCGCCTTTAGTCCTTGTCGCCGAGCCGCAAGCTCCGCATGGGCACAAGCAGATCGCCCATTTCCTTCAAACAGAGAACTTCCCAAGAGCAAGAAGAAGCAGAGAAAGTAGCCCGGCAATCAAGTATGTACCAGCTTTGTCGATGACATACTGCATGTAAGAAGATTCAACGGAGTGAAATTGAAGTGCATTTCCGGGAAGAAGGACATGAGCTATTGGCGGAGATACATGGAGGCATATGTGGTCACCACATTGGCGCAAGAGCACTTGTTTAAAAAGCCTTCCAAGAAGGTTTCTTTTTAATGACAGCCCTCCAGATGCAATCGCACAATGAAAGTGCAACTAATCCCCGGTGGTTTTGGTAATTAATAACAACATATATATCATTGAACTAATAGTTACTTGAGAATTATTTCGAGAGTTCAAGGATATGGGTATGGCAAGGACTCAAGAAGTGGACCTCAAAATGCTAAGGCAAGCATTGGCAAAAGCTCAAGACTCCATTTTTGGTTTAGTGATCCAAGATCACATTGAGTCCATAGGAAAAGCCAATACTATTAAAAGGGATGAGGTTATGTTGATGATCCGTTGCTCAATTGCTTAGTGATACATCTCCTAAACTATCAGCAACTTTCACTGCCATATACACTCATAAGTAGTCTCGGTCCCACCGATTTTCCAAACTCAGTCACACCGAGATGAACCACCTCAGCCATAAAGCCAAACCCTAGAAAACTCAGATTTTCCGATTCTGAACTCGGTCTCACCGAAACATGAGTTGCCAAGCTTCTGTAACCTTCTGTCATCAAATCGGTGTCACCGAGATGATGAAGTCGGTCCCACCAAAATTGGCATGCTCTTGTCATTGCACGAATCGGACTAACCGAGATTGTATTTTCGGTCCCACCGAAAATCCCAACGTTCACATTATTTGAACTATCGGTCTCACCGAGTTGTCAACTTCGGTCTCACCGAGATTTCTCAAATGTGTGTAACGGTTGGATTTTGTGTGAGGCTATAAATACCCTCCACCCCTCTTCATTCGTGGAGAGAGCCATCGAAAGAACTACCACTCCTACCTTACATTTCGAGAAGAGAACTACCTACCCTTGTGTTGAGATCAAGTTGCTCCACTCCCACCATATGAAGCTTGATCTCTAGCCTTCCCAAGTTGCTTTCCACTCAATCCTTTCTTCCACCACAGCCAAATCAGTGAGGAGAGTTGAGTGTTGGGGAGATTATCATTTGAAGCACAAGAGCAAGGAGTTCATCATCATCTACAACATCTATTACCTTTTGGAGGGTGGTGCCTCCTAGATTGGTTAGGTGTCGCTGGGAGCCTCCACGAGATGTGGAGTTGAACCAAGAAGTTTGTAAGGGCAAGGAGATCGCCACTTCGTGAAGATCTACCCCGAGTAAGGCTAGCCTCCGTGGGCGAGAGCCATGATGGAATAGACAAGGTTGCTTCTTCGTGGACCCTTCGTGGGTGGAGCCTCCGTGGACTCTCGCAGCAGCTACCTCCGTGGGTTGAAGTCTCCATCAACGTGGAAGTACGATAGCACCACCTATCGGAACCACGAGAAAAATCACCGTGTTCCAAAATTGCGCTTGCTCTTCTCCACCTCTCTTTACTACATGTGCAATTTACTTTCCGCTGCCTATACTCTAGAATTGCATGTGTAGGGTGATGCTTGACATGATCATAATTGTGAATCTGCCAAAATTGTTCTTTGTCAAAAGGCAGAATTTTTATATTGTCAAGTAGTCTAATCACCCCCTCTAGACATACTTTCGATCCTACAAGTGGTATCGAGCTTTGGTCTCCATTGTATTGGTTTCATTGCATTGACTCCATAAGCTTGGTTTCACAACCTAGGAGAGTATGGCGCCTAGTGAGGGTAATTTTCAGAGAGGTCCTTACTTTGATGGTACAAATTTTGCTAGTTGGAAGCATAAAATGAAAATGCTTATTATTGGTCATAACCCAGCCGCATGGGGCATTATTTGTGTTGGTATGCAAGGTGAATTCTTCGAGGAAGGAAAAGTTCCGGATCGCGGGTTACAACGGAAGAATTGCGGATGTTGCAAAACAATGCTCAAGCTTGTGACATTCTCTTCAATGCCTTGTGTCCCGAGGAGTTCAACAAAATCAGCCGCCTTGAGAATGCAAAAGAGATTTGGGATACTTTGGTTGAAATGCACGAAGGTACCGAGTCCGTGAAGGAATCAAAGCTAGATGTTCTTCAAGGTCAACTTGACAAGTTCAAGATGAAGGAAGGTGAAGGAGTCGCTGAAATGTACTCTAGGCTTGCTCTCATCACAAATGAGATTGCCGGCTTAGGAAGCGAAGAAATGACCGATCGATTCATCATCAAGAAGATTCTCGAGCTTTGATGGAAAGTATGACACCGTGCACTTTGATCCAAATGATGCCAAACTACAAGAATCTCAAGCCAACCAAGTCATTGGAAGAATTGTTGCTCATGAGATGACACTTAAGGATAAGGAAGAGCTTCACAACAAGTCAAGTGGTGCTTACAAAGCTACAAGTGATGCTCCCACAATCTCAAGTGACAAGTTAGTTTCCAATGAAGAGATAAGCCTAATGGTCAAGAACTTCAACAAATTCTACAAGAATAGAGGCAAAGAAAGAAGCTCAAAGTCTAGATCATATGATGAAAAGAGATCTTCTAGTCGTGATCGAATCACATAATTGTGGAAGACCCGACACTACTCAAATGAGTGTACGGCTCCCCACAAGAGAAGAGAAAATCTCCAAGAAGAAGAAGCTCAAGAGATGAGTCACCCGAAAGAGAGAAGGAGTAGAGATGATCGTTATGAACGAAGACCTCTCGGAGAAGCAAGGATTCGGAGAGGAAAGACAAGTCATCAAGGAGCTACACAAGAAGAAAACATCAAGCTCATGTAGGTGAATGGGTCTCCGCCCGACCCGACAATCAATCCAAGGAAGCTATCACTCCAACTCCGACTACAACCAAGATGAAGGTGTTGCCGGTCTTGCTCTCAGATCCTCAACTCCAACTCCTACGACTTATTTGATTCACCAAATGAGGGAATTGAAGATGCTTCATGGCTAAAGGCCCCAAGGTATCACACCCTGAATTCATTGACTTTATAGTGATGAGGATGACTTGCTTGGTGAAGATGAGCTCTTACATGGTAAATCCAATGAACCTAGTAACGATGAACATGCTAGTAGTCTTTATAGTCGAGAAGAGTCGAATGACAATGCTATGAAGGAGATTGAGCGTCTAACTAAAGAACTAAACACTCTTAAGTTAGCTCATGAAACAACTCAAGAAGATCATAGAGAGCTCCTAAGATCTCATGAGAAGCTACGCTTCGAGAAGCTCACTCTAGAGCAAGAACATGAGTTTCTAAAAGCAATCAATGACGACCTTTGAAAGAAGAGTTCTTCATATCTTGCCAAACGACTTCTCTTGTCTAATTTCTTGCCACCCATTAAGACTAAGCATGACAAGCATAAGAAAAATTCTTTCTCTAGTAGTAACAATAACCATGCTAAATCCAATGTTGTTGCTTCTAGTAGTTCTTTTGATTCCACTAACAATGTTTCAAGCCAAGTTACACTTGAGCAAGAAAATAGTTTATTGAAAGGTATCATAGAGAAAGGTGTCTACAAGAGCCTTGCCGGAAGCAAGAACTTTGAGGAAATTGTTCGCAAGCAAAGAAGGCACCGGAAGAATCAAGGAATTGGTTTTGAGCGAAAGTTCAACGCCGAGGGTGTTGAATGGGAAGAAGGTCAATATCCTACTCCACAGTTTGTTCTTCAAAAGGAGAAGTATGATCCTACTTCTTCTAATGTGGAACAAGCACAAGATGACCTTCCACCACAAGACCACAAGCTAAAAGGCAAGGACAAGCTTCAAGAGGAGATTGATGCATTTGTTGAAGCATCTCAAGCCATGGTCAAGTGGGTTCCCAAGGAAACATCAAGTTCTACTTCACAAGCTCAACTATAACCCCAAGGATTCCCATCAAGATGATGTGGATCCCAAGAAGAAGAACTAGAAAGTTCTTGAGGGTGACTCCGCCAACATACTTCACTCACATTCATTTTGGCAAAACTTGTGCAATCAACTTCCACATCGTGCACTAGTTCATGGAGTCACAAACCTCTTGTTGGTAAGTCAAGGGACAAGGTAATCATTGCTTTCATGGACATCATCTATTGTGAACTTCAATCTATGTCCATGGATATCCTTGTTTGTTCCTTGTGGGACTAACCCATGTAGGTATTGAAAGTGCCCGAATCCAAAGGATAGCTCCCAACTCTTGATGATCTTCATCAACATTGAGCATCCACATCTTCAACATCTACATGAAGTCTTCTACGACAACCCAAGGTTAGTTTGACCTTTAAAAGGGTTCTCACATCTAGGGGAGCTTTGTTTAAAAATTGAGCTAAAGCATCTTCAAATGATGTGAACACATCAATGCTTTATGTAAAAGTGGTAACCCCACTTGTGCTTAAACGATGAGTATGACCTATGATCAAATGTTCTCATTTGGCTCCTAAGTCAATATACTCATATAAAGATGACCTAGTCATCGACAAATTGTGTGTTAGTAGCTAGAGTTTTGATTGTGCATGTTTGACACATATTTCATTTGCTATCTTATTGTGTGAGCATGTTGGATGCATGATTTTATCCATTAAAGGACATCCATTTGTTGTTTTGGTCGCTTTTGATTTTTCCGACCAAATGGATGGACAAGAATGCCTAAGTACCTCCCTAGCTATCTATGCTTTCTTGTCTCAAATTCTATTCATGCTTACATCACAAACATTGAACAAGTCATTTTCGACCCTCCGAGTGAGGAGCACTTGAGCCACCGATCCGTCAAGGGCTAACTTCCAAAACCTTCTAATTGATTTCGGTCGCACCAACTCACTCAAACTTGGTCGAACCGAAAGCATTTAGACTGATCTAGGTTTTCACCTCGGTGAAACCGAAGTTGTGATTTTCGGCGTGATCAAGTGCATAACTGCCTAGCGCTTATCCATTCGTGCCACCGAAGTTTTACAACTCGTCCCACCGACAATGAAGGGGTATATATCCCGAGGGCCGCTGCTGATTACTTCTTCAAACGCTTCGCCCCACACCCTTGCTGCCGATCCTTGGTCTCCGGATCGTCGCCATTGTCGCCAGGCGCCGCCCGCAGTCTCCGCTTCCGCCAACGGACATCTCCTCCGAGCCGTTGCCAGCCAGAGAAAACTCCACCAAGTTAGGGTGAGTTTTGATCCCACTCGTGCTCCCATCTCCGATTCAATGCACGCTTGATTGCCTAGAATCTTGCCATGATTGAAATCCTCCTCAGACACCAGATTAGTTCGTTTGAACTAGATTCGAGTAAAAGTTTTAGGTTAGGTTTCCAACAATATCTCGGTGAGACCGATTTTATAATTTCGTATGACCGATTTGGCCTATGGCCATTGCATCGCACCTTCGTCCAACCGAAGTTGTGCAAAATCGGTGAGACCGAAATGAAGATTCTGTGAAACCCTAGTGTTTTCGGCAGATCGAAACCCACTTCGTCCAACCGAAAGTGGTGTGAAAGGTCCTGTTTTACACTTCGGATTCACCAATCTTAAACTCGGTCCGACCAAATGTCTTCTCGTGAAAACCTAATACTAGAATTTGAACTCATTTTTTGCAAAACTTCGCATTTTGTGATGACTCTTCTTCTCCGCTTACACCTTATCTATTCACAAAGTTGTCACCATGTCGATGCCAGGATAATGTAACAGGTCGAGACACCCATTGCAGATATTCCAGAGGCGTGCACTAGTCCCGATCCTAGCAGCTCATCCGATGATGGTGAGAGGAGTACACCAAGTGGCTTGCCTCCTGCAGCCATTAGAGCTAGAAAGAAGAGGAATTCAGATGATGAAGATTCAGATTTTGTCGTTGAGGAAGAGGTGACCTCAAAGCCTAAAGGAAGGTTGTTGCCAAAGAGCAACAAAGTCAACAAACTAAGAAGGGCACCAAAGAAAGTCAAGCAAATAACTGCTGCTAAGAAGCTGAATTTGGGAGAGGCAACTGCAAGCAAAGTGAAGAAAACTCCAAGAGAAAGAGGATAGTGCATGATGCAGCAGAAGAGGATGAGGATGAGGAAGCACCCCAGCCTACTCCTCGTAAGGTAAGCTCATGGGTGATGCCATTAAGGCCGAGCCACATCAAAGCCCAAGAAATTGCCCACCGAGGCAGCTCCAAAGAAAGCCTCGCCGCCAAGCCCAAGAAGACTGTCAGAAACATTCCAAATATTCTAAAAGAACAAGGATGATGTGCCACCAGCTGTGTCGATGATGAAGGACCAGTTTTGCGTAAACTTCGCCCAAAACTGCCACTACATATGATGCTCATCCTCAAGTCGAGGATATGAAGGCAAGGAAAGATAGAGGTCTCGTGCTATGGAGACAAACCGACCCATATGCCGTGAGGAGAAGAACTGCCAGAGATCCTAGATTTCACACCGTAGAGCAAAGCAGGACTTTTATGAGACCGCTGATGGACAAGAAGCCCATAGTCGCAGATACCGATATGTCGATCGAAGTACATTGACAGCGAAGAGCACAGAGATTTCTTTCCACATGTGCATGAAAGTTTCACTGCATGTGGTGTTGCAGATTTTGTAGGTTAGAAATTGACCAGTTGGAACGATGAGATGATAATGCAATTTTATGCCACAGCTCACTTCTACCCTCGATGGAAAGATTGTATGGATGATCAAGGTCAAAGATTTTCTTCTTCTCGTGAAGAATGGGCAGAAATTCAATGCTCCAAAGGCAACGAGAAGATGATATTGATGTATATGGATTCCAAAGAAGAATCATGAATCCATGAAGAACATGTACAAAGAGGTTCCAAGAAAGGATTTGGGAACTGAAGCTCGCCACCATTTCTATCTCCGTGCAGGCTTACCTACCACTAATACCATTTTCGAGGCATACCTTGATGCCCAAATCGAGATCATCGATGATCGAGGATACTCTATCAACATGCTGCACATACTTGATGAGAAAGCACCTTTCAAGGTGATGGACTTGATGGTAGAGACCATTAAGAGGACTGCAATGACCGTAAAAGGTCATGTGGATTTGCCCCGCAGATTCAGATGCTTATCAATGCCAAGTTTGGCACGGGCACATTCTTGTTGGATAGAGAACATTTACCGCTGCAGCCAGAGCATGAAGACAATGTTGTTGTGATGAATGAGGAGGATCCGACATCTATTGAAGGTCAAGCCAAGATCAAGTGCTAAGAAAGCCAAAGTCGACAAGGAAGCAAAGAAGCAGCAGCCTAAACCAAAGAGTTTCGAGAGCAAATTCTTGAAGCTACTCAAAGGATTGAACAACGCCTCGCCAGATTGAACAATCTCAGAGAGCTTAGAGAGGATTGTTGAAGACAAGATCCACGCCTCGATGTGAAGTCGATCAAGTACAAGTGACCGCCAACAAGCTCGAGGCGATATTGAGGAAGCAAAGGGAGAAGGAAGAGCTTATGCGTGAGATGCAGGATGACTTAGTCCAGATTCTCAAGAATGATCGCCCGTTCCCAGAGGACCCCGATCACTGCTATTCCAAAGGATCGACACCAGACTACACCAAAGACT